>SJYC01018047.1:0-13359 GCA_006408675.1 Madoqua kirkii
CTCAGTCCATAGTTCATCCAGGCACGCTATCTATCAGATCTAGGCCCTTAAATCTATTTCTCACTTCCACTGTATAATCATAAGGGATTTGATTTAGGTCATACCTGAATGGTCTAGCAATTTTCTCTACTTTCTCCAACTTAAGTTTGAATTTGCCAATAAGGAGTTCATGATCTGAGCCACAGTCAGCTCCTGGTCTTGTTTTTGTTGACTGTATAGAGCTTCTCCATCTTTGGCTGCAAAGAATATAATCAGTCTGATTTTGGTGTTGACCATCTGGTGCTATGTAGAGTCTTCTCTTGTGTTGTTAGAAGAGGGTATTTGCTATGACCATGCATTTTTTTGGCAAAACTCTATTAGTCTTTGCCCTGCTTCATTCTGCATTCCAAAGCCAAATTTGCCTGTTACTCCAGGTGTTTCTTGACTTTCTACTTTAGCATTCTAGTCCCCTATAATGAAAAGGACATCCTTTTTGGGTGTTAGTTCTGAAAGGTCTTATAGGTCTTCATAAAACCATTCAACTTCAGCTTCTTCAGCATTACTGGTTGGGGCATAGACTTGGATAACTGTGATATTGAATGGTTTGCCCTGGAGACGAACAGAGATCATTCTGTTGTTTTTGAGATTGCATCCAAGTACTGGATTTTGGACTCTTTTGTTGACCATGATGGCTACTCCATTTCTTCTGAGGGATTCCTGCCCACAGTAGTAGATATAATGGTCATCTGAGTTAAATTCACCCATTCTAGTCCATTTTAGTTCGCTGATTCCTGGAATGTCGACGTTCACCCTTGCCATCTCTTGTTTGACCACTTCCAATTTTTCTTGATTCATGGACCTGACATTCCAGGTTCCTATGCAATATTGGTCTTTATACCATCGGATCTTGCTTCTATCACCAGTCACATCCACAACTGGGTATTGTTTTTGCTTTGGCTCCATCCCTTCATTCTTTCTGGAGTTATTTCTCCATTCACCTTCAGGAGATTTTGGTGTCATATCTATGAAATTATTGCCGAGACTAACATCATGGCATTTTATGTTTTCTCTAGGATTTTAAACTTTTGGATCTTGCATTTAAGGTTTCAATCCATTTTCAGTTGATTTTTGTGTATGATGCATGATACGGGTCCAATTTTATTCTTTGGATTGTGGATATTTAATTTTCTCAGCACCATTTCTTGAGGAGACTATCATTTCCTCACGTGTATTCCTAATACTGTTGTCAAAGATCAGCTGTGGATTTCTTCTTTGTTAATTTTGACTTGGCTATTGCTGGTCCTTTTGTGGTTCTGTATGCACTTTAAAATTGTATATCTCTAAAAAATGTTCTTGAGATTTTGATTGGTATTGCATTAAGTCTGTACATTACTTTGGGTAGTATAGACATTTTAACAATACAAAGTCTTCCAAACCATGAGCATGGGATTTCTTTCCATTTGTTTATGTCATATTTCTTACCAGTTTAGGCTGTTCAAACCATCATTTTTGAGTGAAAGCTAAACAAGCTCAGGAATAAAGATCTCATTTTTATTAATCATTGCTGTGTCTCCCAGGATCTAGAACACTATTTGGCCCATGTGTTGTATTCTGTAATTTTTTCTCTGAATAAGTGAAGGAACTTTAAATATTTGTCTGGTAATAAAATGTCTTTGCCTTAAAGAACCAGTTGCTGAGTTAGTGATGCCCCCTGGTGGTTAAAAGTCATCACTGCAGCCTTTTTCTTAAATCGAACGACAGGTCTTTGGGCTTCTGTTCCGTGTCTAAGATTTCACAGTGCAATGTAACTGAAGATTGTGTCAATGAGATCCTCTTAAGAGACCCTAGTACAATCCTAGCAGTGTAAGAATAATACTTTATATATGAATGTCACTAAAGTCTTGGAGCACACAAAGATCTGTTAGTTTTCTCCTGAGAAACAGACTAGTCTGCAGTGTGATGTATCTGAAAACAGGGAGATGTTGATAAAGGTTAAGAGGTAATCTGAGTGGGGCCTTCATCCTGTAGGAAGGTGTCCTTATAAGAATAAGAGGAGGTGAGAGAGTTTTCTTTCTCTCTGTGAATGTACAGAGAAGAAGGGTCATGTGACGACAAGAAAACAGCTGTCTACAACCCCGGGAAAGAGTCTTCATCAGAAACTAACCCGGCCGGCACCTTGATCTTGGACTTTTCACCTCCGAAACTGTCTGAACGTAAATTTCTGTTGTTTAAGCTACACAGATATGGTGGATTTTGTGGTATTTTGTCATGACAGTCCTAGCAGGCTAACACAGAAGCATTGCCTAAGGTATCTCATCTGAGAGGTAAGGTCATTCTAACAGAAAAATCTATGAGATTCAAGTGAGAAATGAGCTAAAAGCTATGTAAAGTTGGGCAAGGGACTCAGTTTTTCAAAGGCTCAACTTCTTTTTAAAAACACAAGCAGCAGTGTCTAAGTTACTGGATTACTGTGAGGATTAAATGATTAAATAATTTAAGGAAATGCTTGGTAAACTGTAAAGAATTATATAAATATCCTGGTTCACCCTACCCAGCCTGAGAATCTTCTGTTTCAGTGAGACAAAAATAACATCTGCTTAGTTCAGGTCTCATCAGACCATTCTTAGGCAGGAAGCTCCACCCAGGTCTTTCAGATGGAGAAGACAAATACTCCACTTGAATATAAACAATTTCCTTCCACAATTGCTTTGAGGTCAACTTGTATGAAAGATTTTCCTTTTAAACCAGTAATTCTTAGGAAGCAATTCTAAATAGGACAACTTTCCCATTCAGCTTTTTCCGTGATTTTATTGAAGAATATTTGATAAATACAATTGTAAATATTTAAAGTATACAATGTGATGAACACACACACACACACAAATGGGATAAAATGGATTATGGATCTTGATTACCATGATCAAGATAATTAACATGTCCATTACCTCGTACATTTAATTCCTTTTTATCTTACTTTCTGTGCTGAGAATTCCAAAGATCTACTCTTGGTAACTTTATTATTATCTATAGTCACCATGCTATACATTTGATCCTGAGAACTTAGTCTGTCTTTGATGAAAGTGAGAAAGGAGAAAGTATAGGAATACACTAAAGCATTAGTTTCAAGATGAAAATCTGTTACCTATTTAATAATTCATAAGTAACAAATAGGTATAGGTTCTTTGTGCTAATTCCTATGCAACATTCTTCTTCCTATTTTAAAATGGTTTATTCTTTTAAATGTGATTTGATTCTCAATTTACTTCACAAAGTTTCTGTCCAGTGTGATTCAATAAGTAGACTGGCATGTTTCTTTTTCCTTTAAAAATATTAATTGAGAAAAATGTTTTTAGAATGCAGATGATTTATTTCTCTAGGGTCTTTTTTGAAAAGAAGTCACCCTGTTTTGTTGTCAAGGATACCAAAAATTGCTGGTTGACTGGTTAGTCATTTATTTTCTAATGAAAAAAGACAGCACTGAGATTTCCTGGGAAACAAATCAATGTAAATGGTGATTGTTGTTGCTGTTTATTTTCTGTTATGTCTAGCTCTTGTGACCCCATGGACTGTAGCCTAACAGGTTCCTCTGGCCATGGGATTTCCCAGGCAAGAATACTGGAATACTGAAGTGGGTTGCCATTTCCATCTTCAGTTAATGGGAAGAGTGGTTTAAAATCTTGCTGCTGAACTATTTAGAACATGACAGCAACCAAACAAGACTACAGAGCAAAATCAAATGATATAAAATGTGTTAAAAAGACTTCTCATAATGCTGACTTAGAATGCATGCAAACATAATGCCATTAATATAATTGAATCTACCATGGAATAAACCCATGCCAATGAAGAACCTGAATATCAAACTGTATAGATTGGGTTATTCCTGTGTTGTCATAGAAACTAGGGCAAACTGTTTCCTCATTTAATTCTAAATTAATGTGTCTTTTTTTTTTCTTAACCAGTAGTCATTGTGTACTTTTTATTCACCTGGATCTCAGAATATTATAAAGAATGCCTCAAGGCTTTGATGTAATGAAAGGTGATGGAGCTTCTGGGACTTAAAAGTAAAATTTTCTCAGAGTATAACCTGTTATTTTAGGAAAACTATCTTTGAAAGAAGTATTAATTAGTAACCATCATCTAAGAATTGTTAGATGTTCTATATCACCAGTCTTTGAGAGTTTAAACACAGAGAAAATGGGCCAAATATGAAAGAAGGTCAATGAGGGAAGAAAAAGGAATCCAAACATGTTATTGTCTAAGTAAAGTACAAGAAGAACTATACAAAAAAGATCTTCATGACCAAGATGACCACAAGGTGTGATCACCCACCTAGAGTCACAGACCTTGGAATGCAAATTCAAGTGGGCCTTAGAAAGCATCACTACAAAAAAAGCTAGTGGAGGTGATGGGATTCCAGTTGAGATATTTCAAATCCTAAAAGATGATGCTGTTAAAGTGCTGCACTCAATATGCCAGCAAATTTGGAAAACTCACCAGTGGCCACAGGACTGGAAAAGATCAATTTTCCTTCCAATCCCAAAGAAAGACAATGCCAAAGAATGCTCAAACTACCACATAATTGCACTCATCTCACATGCTGATAAAGTAATGTTCAAAATTCTCCAAGCCAGACTTCAACAGTACATGAACCATGAAATTCCAGATGTTCAAGCTGAATTTAGAAAAGGCAGAAGAACCAGAGAACAAATTGCCAACATCTGCTGGATCATGGAAAAAGCAATAGAGTTCCAGAAAAACATCTATTTCTGCTTTATTGACTATGCCAAAGCCTTTGAATGTATGGATCACAATAAACTGTGGAAAATTCTGAAAGAGATGTGACTACTAGACCACCTTACTTGCCTCTTGGGAAATCTGTATGCAGGTCAAGAAGCAACAGTTAGAACTGGACATGGAACAACAGACTGGTTCCAAATTGGGAAAGGAGTACGTCAAGGCTGTATATTGTCACTCTGCTTATTTAACTTCTATGCAGAGTACATCATGAGAAACGCTGGGCTGGAAGAAGCACAAGCTGGAATCAAGATTTCCGGGAGAAATATCAATAACCTCAGATATGCAGATGACACCACCCTTATGGCAGAAAATGAAGAGGAAGTAAAGAGCCTCTTTGATGAAAATGAAAGAGGAGAGTGAAAAAGTTGGCTTAAACTCCACATGCAGAAAACGAAGATCATGGCATTTAGTTCCATCACTTCATGCAAATAGATGGGGAAACAATGGAAACAGTGAGATACTTAATTTTGGGGGGCTCCAAGATCGTTGCAAATGATGACTGCAACAATGAAATTAAAAGACACTTGCTACTTGGAAGAAAAGCTATGATCAACTTAGATACCATATTAAAAAGCAGAGACATTACTTTGCCAACTAAGGCCTGTCTAGTCAAACGTATGGTTTTTCCGGTAGTCACTGGAAAGTAGTCACTGTGAGAGTTGTACTATAAAGTAGGCTGAGCACTGAAGAGTTGATGCTTTTGAATTGTGGTGTTGGAGTAGACTCTTGAGAGTCCCCTGGACTGCAAGGAGATCCAACCAGTCCATCCTAAAGGAAATCAGTCCTGGGTGCTCATTGGAAGAACTGATGCTGAAGCTGAAACTCCAATACTTTGGCCACCAGATGTGAAGAACTGAATCACTGTAAATCCCTGATGCTTTGAAAGATTGAAGGCAGGAGGAGAAGGGGACAACAGAGGATGTGATGGCTGGATGGCATCACTGACTCAATGAACATGAGTTTGAGTAATTTCTGGCAGTTGGTGATGGAGAGGGAAGTCTGGCGTGCTGTAGTCCATGGGGTTGTAAAAAGTCAGACAGAACTGAGCGACCGAACTCAACTGAACGAAGTAAAGTACAAACAAGAAAACAAACTTCAGTCTGAACATATGCGCTGTTATTTAAATAGAGAAGCTTTCAGTCAAACGTACAGTTATTATTTTTAATTATAAAAGTAGTGCATGTTCTATACTAAAATAAAAAACAAAGAAACAAAGAAGCATGTAATGGTCTTCTGATGTGTTCACTTGGCATTTTAATCAAACTAAGTAGTTTAATGAGACTGGTTTGTTGCCCTTAACTGAGCTAGAAAGTGGAGAAAGAAAAGGATGATCTCAGGGTTTCAAATTCCCAGCACAAGCTTCAAATAAATAATTTTAAAGACTCCATATCTTCCCTAAAAGAAACTTCCACCTACTGTAGTTTCAGAGTGGATATTTCTGAAAACCAAACTCAGGGTCTCATTCTATGACTATGTTATAATGCAAATTGAATTCCCAGCCTCTCAGGGTGTCCTCTGTTAAAGTGAGGGCATTGACTAGGAAGAAGTGAAATCCTAAAAACTGGAATAGGGTCATTTAGGTAGCTCCCAGTAAAGCTGGGGTTATTGAACCCCCAAATTTTGCCAAGTCCTCTTTGCCAGGAAGAGCTGCTTTTTCATCTTTGCCAAAAGAAACTATAATGGCCTCCCAGAAGCAGTTGCCTGACAAGGCAGTACTTATTTCCCTCAGGACAACACCCCCCGCCCCCACCATCCCTCTTTGATGCTAAACCTGTCATTAGACTCAGTTCACAGTGGGCTCCCAAGGCAAGGTAGAGATTGTAACCCAAGAAAAGTTTCATTGCTGTTTAGTTGCTAAGTCATGTCCAACTCTTTGCGATTTCATGAACTGTAGCCCACTGGGCTCCTCTTTCCATGGGATTTCCCAGGTAAGAATACTGGAATGGGTTGCCATTTCCTTCTCCAGGGGATCTTCCTGGCCCAGGGATCCAACCTGAGTCTCCTGTTTGGCAGGTGGTTTCTTTACCATTGAACCACTTGTCACTATACATCAAAAGACATTGGAAATAAGAAAGGAAGATTTAAACATAGAGTGTAATTGAACAACCAGGTGCTGAAGTGAAGAAAGTAGGGGTGATTTCAATTCATATAAACAGAAATCTTGGAAATGTGTGTGAAGATAAATTTTAAATGTTTGGGATCGTGGTGGTTGGCTGAATACACAATTAGATAAGGCTTAATTTATTGTTACGATCACAATTGTAAGAGATTCTGGATTCAAATTTGCTTGAGAAGTTGGAAAAAACTCTAGTTGGTTGGTTGGTTAACTAAAACATGGGATCAAACACGGTCTTTGCTAAGAGAAATTGAAATGCTAAGACTATCTTGGTAGAGGAGGGCTTTTATAGGCTTAAGAAGACTGGAAATTTAGTGTTTTATATCATATAAGATCTGCTCCCCCACCATGGGAGCGGCCAGGGGATGCACCTTCCCCTTTTTCACCTGAATAAAATCAACTGGTGCAGGATCCCCAGCATCCTTGAAGAACCCTGCAGTCTCTTTTCTCTGTAGGTCAGAAATGACAGTGGGAACTGCTACAATAAACTAGGATCTCTAAGTACAATGGGGATAATAGGATCCTGGGGTGGCAGAGGCCACGTGGCGGCACTTAATCACTAAAGACACAGACAGTGTGGTTACCGTGATGGACAATGGACCCAGAGCCGTAATCAGGGTAGTCTGGCCTGTAGAAATCAACACTGACTCCGCAGCATGGCACCATTCCCCAGTGTTCTTAGTGTTTGTGCTTTCATTTCCTAATCTAAATTATGTTATGCCAATTAAATACAGGAAGCAGTAATTTTTGTTATCAAATTATAGACATAGTATCTTTTATGTGAGCATGAGTATGCCTCTTTTCAGTCTGAAAAGTAATGTCTTATAACACATTACTTATGTATCATTAACACAGGAAGAAAGATCTCTCTTTTGATTTGTGAAATTATTTTTTAAATCCTGTTTTAGTAATGAAAAGACATTTCAAATTGTTTTGAGTTAACAAAACAACAAATAAATAAAATTCAAAGAGTATGTCACTTATGAACACCTCTGTCCCACCTTTTATGAACCAGTATTTATGTTTGCCCAGGGGCCACCTAAGAAACTCTAATAATAGTTTAGGTTTAAAACACATCATAGTAATTCCATTTTTAAAAAATTTGGGCCATAATTAGGAAAGTCATTATTAAAAGTCTTTGTTAGAATATACTGATCAAAACACAAAGAACTTTTGGTGTGCTTCTTCCTTTGTTAGTTAGAATAACTTGCAATATTCACAATAAATATGCATAGCTAAATATAATACATATTGAAAATTCTAGTCCTTCTTAGATTGAAAAATTCTTATTGCTCTATTTAGAACAAACCAGGAGCTTGCTAAAAGACAGCATGAAATTACAAAATTAACTCATGAGAATTGAAAGTCTACATAAAAAACGTTTGATTTACTGAGTAAAATATATGGATGCCAAACAGTATTTTTTTCTCCCTTATGTGAAAAGCTAACAGTATAATCTAAGGCCACAATTTTCATTTACCTATCAGATCTTTCCTTTTTTGTTATATTCGAGGCTTTTTTTTATTTTTGATATGGAATAATATATTTAAACATAAAACAGTCATATCACACCAATCATGAATGATGTACTGATATAGTATGTATATAGTAAAGAAAATTCACATTTAAGTGGACCTAAGCAGTTCACTCATATTGTTCAGGGATCAACTCTATATGCAAGGTTGTAAGTAAATACTACATACAACTCTGTATGTTTGTTCTCTGATTTAGGGAGACTGATTTCTGTAGGAATTATTGTTTCTTTGTAATTAAAATATTATTCACTAATGACTTACATGCATGTGTGCAAAGTTGCTTCACTTGTGTCTGACTCTTTGAAATCTTATGAACTGTAGCCAGCCTGGCTCCTCTGTCCATAGGATTCTCCAAGAAGCATACTGGAGTAGGTTTCATTTTCTTCTCCAGGGGATCCTCCTGGCCCCAGGATCGAACCCATGACTCTAACGTCTCCTGCACTGGCAGGTGGGTTCTTTACCACTAATGCCATCTGGGAAGTGCCTCACTAATGACTTTCAAGTACTCAATTCAGTTGCAGGTCAAAGAGAGTAGGTTAGAATCATTCTTTAAAAAACAGCATGGTCACTGTTAACATTATAATGTTCTAAAAAAATAAAGCACTTTTTAGAATTTATGTCAATGATTTAAGGATAGCTCTCTAGATTCACATAAATCAGAGCACTATCTGAAGTTGTAATAATAAGTTTTATAGGTGCCTTAATTATAAGTCAATTTGATTGAAAACATGTTTCCATTTTCATAATTGGAAACATATATATAACATCAGTGTTAGTGCATCTGACCAGTAAAGTCAAAATAGGAAATTTAGAAATTTCCAATTACTTAGGCTTTCCATTGAAAAATTAAGCAGTCTTACATAAACTAGAATACTTTCTAGTGTTGTTTTTATATTTTGTTATTTTTATATTCTATAAAATTAGAGAAAAAGTATATTAAACCAGTATAATTTCCAATTATTCATCTTAATTAAATATATTAATTGAACGTGCCCCCTTTTAGACGTATTTACCAATTACTAAAGCTTCCTAAATCACTTAAAAACAATGAAGACTCTCCCCAGACCATAGTCTAATGGCTTTATAAGATTTCAAGCAACTCAAAAGGCCATTATTATTAGAGTAAAACTTCCCCTCTTAGAAAATGAAAATACTAAGTATTAAAGTTATTTTTCTTTTGGAAATGGTTCAGTTCTCATATCTTAAATTTATATAACCCCTTCTAAATCTCTATAAAGGGGCCTTCCTGATAGCTCAGTTGGTAAAGAATCTGACTGCAGTGCAGGAGACCCTGGTTCGATTCCTGGGTTAGGAAGATCACCCAGAGAAGGGATAAGCTACCCACTCCAGTATTCTTGGGTTTCCCTTGTGACTCGGCTGGTAAAGAATCGATCTGCAATGCAGGAGACCTGGGTTTGATCTCTGGGTTGGGAAAATCCCCTGGAGAAGGGATAAGGCTACCTGTTCCAGTATTCTGGCCTGGAGAATTCCATGACTGTGTAGTCCATGGGGTTGCAAAGAGTTGGACACAACTGGGCAACTTTCACAAAATCTCTATAAACCAAATAGCACAGGTATATCTACAAATTTTAAAAGATCTGAGAAGCTGATTTATTAATTTTTACTTCTTTTATGTTAGGTTTATCTAGGCAATATATTCTAGAGTGGGCTCCAAACAAGTATTTGTAGGAAAAAAGTAGCTTTCAGTGTGAAAATCGATGCTCTGTTTTCCTATGTTCTCCAAGATCTTGCCTGTTAAATTCTTCCAAGTCTTGGTAGCTCTTCAACACATTGGAACAAACTTTACAAAAAAATCTTATTTAGCTTTTCCTATTGGTCTTAGCTGCAGATGGTGATTGCAGCCATGAAATGAAAAGATGCTTAATCCTTGGAAGAAAAGTTATGACCAACCTAGATAGCACATTTAAAAGCAGAGACATTACTTTGCCAATAAAGGTCCGCCTAGTCAAGGCTATGGTTTTGCCAGTAGTCTTGTATGGACATGAGAGTTGGACTGTGAAGAAAGCTGAGCACTGAAGAATTGATGCTTTTGAACTGTGGTGTTGGAGAAGACTCTTGAGAGTCCCTTGGACTGCAAGGAGATCCAACCAGTCTATTCTGAAGGAGATCAGTCCTGGGTGTCCTTTGGAAGGAATGATGCTAAAGCTGAAACTCCCATACTTTGGCCACCTCATGCGAAGAGTTGACTCATTGGAAAAGACTCTGATGCTGGGAGGGATTGAGGGCAGGAGGAGAAGGGGATGATAGAGGACGAGATGGCTGGATGGCATCACTGACTCCTCAGATGTGAGTTTGAGTGAACTCTAGGAGTTGGTGATGGACAGGGAGGCCTGGCGTGCTGCAATTCATGGTGTTGCAAAGAGTTGGACACAATTGAGTGACTGAACTGAACTGAACTGATTGGTCTTAGTAGGAGGATTTGTCCTAGTTACCTACCAGGCTATTAGCTAAAGCTGTATTTGAAATATAATGCTAAATTTTCTATTTATAGTAATAATACAAAATTTCCATTAAATTTAGTGAGTACAATGTGAGTTCATCTAAATAAAATATCAAGTAAATAGTATGCATAAAAATTAGGCAGGAATTCCCTGGTGGTAGTGGCCAAGACCATGTTCCTAATGCTAGGGGCCCAGGGTAGATTCCTGGTCAGGGAACTAGATCCCACATGCTGCATCTAAGAGTTTGCATGCCCCAACTAAAGATTCTGCATGCTGCAACTAACACCTAGTACAGCCAAAGGAATAAATAAATAAAAATATTTTGTAAAAAGTTAGGCAAGTGGCAAAAGAATTAAAGAATATGCCAGTGATTGAAGTCTAGCAAAGACAAAAATGAGGCAATTTATATATATATATATATATAGTACAGTGGCTTCCAAGTTCTTGATACTCAGAGATAACTGCCTTCCTTAAAATTAAGTGATCCTCACTGAGAGGCTGTCTGTTCATAAATTCAACTACCAGAAATCAGAGTTTCTGCTTAGTTTCTATTCCCAAGCCTCTGTGTAATAACAGTTCTTTTTTTAAAATCTCTTATCAAACATTTACTTAGTCTCCACTGTGTGTCAGAAAATTGATAAAGCATTATTCAGTGTCTGATCTCAAGGAGCTCACAGCCTGCCTGATGAGACAGAAAAATGAACAAATTGCATTAGTGACATTAGTGCAACAACAGAATCAGGGACAAGAAAGAGAAGTTGTATAGGGCTGGTGTGATTAACTTTCTCTTGGGGTGGGAGGTAATGAAAAAGCTCTTGGGGAATCTGGGGATTAATAAATTAACAATAATCTGCTAGGGAAAGATTGAAGGCAGGAGGAGAAGGGGACGACAGAGGATGAGATGGCATCACCGACTCAATGGACATGAATTTGGGTAAACTCTGGGAGTTGGTGATGGACAGGGAGGCCTGGCATGCTGCGGTTTGTGGGATCACAAAGAGTTGGACGTGACTGAGGGACTGGACTGAACTGAACTGAGGTAATGCAGAAGGAAGATGAAGATGTTCCACTGAGAGTCAGAGACAGAATTCTTGGGAGAGAAGAGTGCCTGAGTGCAAAGAGATGTGAAGCACCAAGGTTTGGTTGGGTCACTCCAAAGAGCCCACTGTTGCTGATATTGAGAAGGAGTAGCAGGATAATCTGGCTAGAGAGAAAAACAGGAGGGAGAGCAGAAGGAAGATGAAGATGTTCCACTGAGAGTCAGAGACAGAATTCTTGGGAGAGAAGAGTGCCTGAGTGCAAAGAGATGTGAAGCACCAAGGTTTGGTTGGGTCACTCCAAAGAGCCCACTGTTGCTGATATTGAGAAGGAGTAGCAGGATAATCTGGCTAGAGAGAAAAACAGGAGGGAGATCATGAAGGAATACAAAGAGCTCTGGTGATTCTCTCAAGTCAACAGAGAACCCCTGATATACTGAATAGTTTAACCAGAGCAGGGATATCATCAAAGTCATGTTAGTGAATCAAGAAAAGATGATTTGGGCATCGGGGTGAGGACTGGGGCCTTGGTAAGAGGATCAATGAATAACAAAGTGTGTCATGAAATCGTAACACTAATTTTTTTTTAACAAAGTTGCATCTTTGATCAGAGTTGCAATAACCAACAATTCTTGAAGACTTCAACATTTATGATTCTTGTTTGTATCAACATTTGTGGGGATACAGTCATAGGACAAGAAATTAAATTTCTGTATTGATGGCTGTAAGTGGTATTTTATGAGATGTGTACTTAAAAATATATATGCTAAACTTTTGTCTAGAGCAAAAAGTCTTAATTTTTTTCATGAGAACACAAGGCAACTCAACTTACTGGAGGGCAATTTTTCCTATATTTTTCAGGCAGAAAGCGCATTCAAAGTCAAGTTAGCTTTTGAATATTACTGAAATTGGTGGGAGAGGGAGGAAAACTATCAGCCACTGTAGCACACGCCCTTGTGTAGTGCAGAGTTGGCAAGTTAATATGAGAACTCCTAAAACTAACGTTTGTCAAACATCATCAATAATGGCACAGATATTGGCCCTAATTTGCTGAGTATCATTTTGTTTCAACATTTCTGTAATAATTATACATTAACTGGAAAAAGGCATAAGGGTAAAAGTGGAAACAGAAAAGAGGTAAGTAAAAGACTTTTTTTTTTCATATTGTAATGGAAAAAATCTCTTGATTCTCTTCTCACCACACATATTTAAAACTAATTATTCCTAATTTTGATAAAATGAGAAGTTTTAAAACAAAATCTCTCACAGGATATGTACTCTGAATTCTCACCATTAAATAACAAGTTCTCCTATTCTTCATGAATAAAATCTAGATAAATTTAATTAGTAATGAGAGAATTCCAACTCAAAATTGTTGTTACTTCTACTTATTTCAATGACAATGGACTATGAAAAGGGACATAAAAGAA
>SJYC01018049.1:0-20740 GCA_006408675.1 Madoqua kirkii
GAGGATGAGATGGCTGGATGGCATCACTGACTCAATGGACGTGAATCTGAGTGAACTCCGGGAGTTGGTGGTGGACAGGGAGGCCTGGCGTGCTGCAATTAATGGAGTTGCAAAGAGTCAGACACGACTGAGCAACTGAACTGAACTGAATAGCTTTTTCTAGTTATTTTCTATGTGTCATTTAAAAAAATTTTCTTGCACATTCATTAACTCTTGTTTTGTCTGTTTATTTGTTTAGAAAGGTTACTATAATCAGATTGGAAACTTTGAGCATATATGGAGCTGTTGCTTTTTGCCTGCCCTTGAAAAGAATCTGACTGGGCCATTATAAGCAGTATTAATATCAATTGTTTAATACACTGTTTAGCTAAGCTACTCCATTGAATTGCTGCTGTGGCATCTAGTGTGTTTGGTCAAGCAGCCTGCAGGGACCTTATGCAAGCACTCACCGTAGAGAGCATCCTGCAGAGTCACAAGCGAATATTAGTTCCTGATGTGACTTTCCCAGTAGCCCTTGTGATCAACAGTCTCCCCTGCCTCCCAGTGCCTTCCCCTCATATGACGTTTAAATATGACCCCTGCAGAGTTTACCAGCACTCTGATCTTTTGGGTTGAATTTATGAATCCAGCCCAGCCTGGGAACCCCACAGCACTCCACCCATGGACCCTAATAAAGCTTTGTGCCCCACATCCTGCTTCTCTCTCTGCACTCAGCCTTGATTTCCCTATGTGGCTCTTCATAGCATGCTTACTTCAGGACCTGTGAGTAGTAACCTTCTCAATTTCAATTTCTCTGGTGGTCTGGTGTTGAACTGCAGCTAACTTCTGGCATCCTGTGCTCTACTTAACAAATATTATTTTAACTAATTCATAACACACACATGCATACATATATTCATTCACCACATATATGCTGTCATTTCAAAACTGGAATCATGTGGTTCTGAATGTTGGAATTACAGTTAACATTATCTTATGGGAATTACATAAAATTATTCAAATATTATTTGCAAACATGGTAGTTAATTCTCCTGTGAGATTTCATTGTATGAGCTGAGTATATGTGCTTTCATAGTTCGATCAGGTACAGAGGGAAGACACAGCCCCCAGTGACATCCTTCTTAATCTCACTCCTCCGACTAGATTTGCCATGTTCTAATGAGAGTTCCCATAGACACTGCCGAGGCGGTGTCACCAACCAGTGATCTGCAGCATTTTACCTATTTACATTAATCAAAGAAGGGTCAGGCATCAAGCTTCAGGTTCAAAGGATATATAGGGACATAAACAGACACACAACAAAATTATGAAATAGAAACTGGAGAAAAAAGAAATAATTCTAGACTGTAATTTAAAGCTTATTAGGATGAGAAAAAGAATATTTGCTGCTATGTCAATAAACAAGGAGGTTACAGTCATCGGTGATTGCAGCCCCACAGATGGCAACCTAGTGAGCCCCGAGGGCACTCAGGTAGGAAGGAATACTTGCCTTCTAGCAGCCATCAGACGTATCACTCTGTCAGGTAAGTCATGAGGAAACTCTGGGTGTAAAAATACAGGATACTGGCACCAGTTAGCTAAGATGAGTATCAAAGGACTGATTTCAGGGAGTCCAGACTCTTGTATCTTCCCCTACATAGAAATGTGCAAAATTCTTTATCTGGTTTACTTTAATTAACAATAATCTTCTGATATTCAGACTACCTGCCCTTTGTTGTAAAACTTCTATATAAACTGGCTCCCCTTTATTCACCTCCTTGGAGCAATTATCTCAGGGCCATGTGAGATGCTCCCTCGCAGGCTTGAAGTCCTAAAAATTCCCACTGAGTAAAACATAACTCCCAACTTTTAGGCTGTGAATAGTTTTTTAGTCTACAAGGGTATAATGTATTAGAATAAAGAGAATGAACAATTTGAGAGATTTGCTCAAAAATAAGTTTTAAACTTATTTGAGACATTTCTAGGGTATAAGTAGAAACACAGGCATAGAGCCAAATAGACTGGGTTCAAATCTAACTCTACCACTTATTAGTTATTAGATGTTGAACAGTTTATTTAATTTCTAGGACTCTTTCCTTAGTTATTAAATGTTACTGTTTAGTTACCATTTCTAACATAAGATTACTGTGAAAATTTTAAAAGACAATGAATTTAAGTTGCTCAGAATAGTGCCCAGCACAAGTATTTACTCAGCTAATTTTTATGATTTTTATGATTTACCCAGCCTAATGTTTTTTTACTCAGTTAATTTTTATGATTACAGAAGAATAAACATGTACTCATTTATTATATAAAATGAGAAGAAAGTGTAAAGGAGAGAAGTACTATATGATTCACACATCACTAATTTACACGCAGGAAAAACTTTTCCTGTTTGTTTGGTCAGAGTCCTCAGAGAAGGACTTCCCAGGTCTTGGGAGAGATGGGATGGCAGAATTCTGGGAACCTAGTAGGGCAAGACATCTGAGAGTATCAGGTTTCAGCATATAATTATTTTTTTCACACATTTTCTTTCAGTACCGGAATCCAGCTTGCATGAGGGGCTGGTATACCTCAGTTCTGAGTACCTTTGTTTTACTTTCTCTATGGAATAAGACTACATATTTGCATATTCTCTATGAAATAAAACTACACCTTTAAAAAGTGGATCAATAGTCATCCCATTGCAGAGAGGGGGAAGATTTCTTACCAAGATTTTTAAGCAGATTGATTCCTAACTTTGACCCTGGGAAAGAGTTCAACCACAGAAACTCAGTATTGTCCATTATGATGTTTTACTCAACACACATCTGCATGTTTTTCCCCCAAACACCTGACTTCATGCCACTACCAGATTTCCCAAGCATCCAGTTTTGCTAAATCACCATATTTACCTTTGTGGGCAAATTCTCATGAAACTGCCCTCCTCCTAAAAAAAAAATTTAAATAAATAGACAAGTACATGATTTCCCTTATTACAAGGTCCTATTTTCAGCTAACTAATTATTTAGTAAGCTAGTATATCTTTATTCATTAGATAAAATGAGCGGATTCAGAAATAAGGATTCTGAACATTTTCCAATAGATAATCAACAGAAGCAAAATGGTAGAAAAGACAGTTGCCACTCTTGCTTCAGCTGCATGAATATTCCAACAATGGACAGGGGATGAAGCAAACTCAGGCAAAGTTCAGGTTCACATCTGACATGATGAGACTGGAGAGGAACAGCGTTCAGCAGAGTGTGGCTGGCCAATCCACAAGGCTGGCTGGGTAGTCACAGATGGCAGGTGCTGATATTCCAGGTCAGACAGAGGCCATCACTGCGGAGCCAAGTGCTTCGTCCATTTTACACCCGGGGAATGAAGTGCAGCAGTAGTGAGAGTCAAAGCAGTCATTAGCTGCTAGGCTGTGTGTCAGAGCTTTATCCACACGCATTCAGAGCTGAACCAGCGCTCCAGTTCTACCAGGCGTGGATTGGACAGCAAGGCGAGAGTATAGGAAGTGCCGCGACCTAGAGACAGCGTGCCCGCAGAGAGCATGCTGGCCGTGGGCTGTACGACCACTGCTAAACACTGCAGAAAGTTTCTCAAAGTGTAGCCTACAGACACCCTGAACTAGAATCATAAGGTTAACGTGCCAGGAAGACAGAGTCTTGTTCTTTCTGTTTGGCTAGACTAATGTTTTTTTACTCAGTTAATTTTTATGATTACAGAAGAATAAACATGTGCTCATTTATTATATAAAATGAGAAGAAAGTGTAAAGGAGAGAAGTACTATATGATTCACACATCACTAATTTACACGCAGGAAAAACTTTTCCTGTTTGTTTGGTCAGAGTCCTCAGAGAAGGACTTCCCAGGTCTTGGGAGAGATGGGATGGCAGAATTCTGGGAACCTAGTAGGGCAAGACATCTGAGAGTATCAGGTTTCAGCATATAATTATTTTTTTCACACATTTTCTTTCAGTACCGGAATCCAGCTTGCATGAGGGGCTGGTATACCTCAGTTCTGAGTACCTTTGTTTTACTTTCTCTATGGAATAAGACTACATATTTGCATATTCTCTATGAAATAAAACTACACCTTTAAAAAGTGGATCAATAGTCATCCCATTGCAGAGAGGGGGAAGATTTCTTACCAAGATTTTTAAGCAGATTGATTCCTAACTTTGACCCTGGGAAAGAGTTCAACCACAGAAACTCAGTATTGTCCATTATGATGTTTTACTCAACACACATCTGCATGTTTTTCCCCCAAACACCTGACTTCATGCCACTACCAGATTTCCCAAGCATCCAGTTTTGCTAAATCACCATATTTACCTTTGTGGGCAAATTCTCATGAAACTGCCCTCCTCCTAAAAAAAAAATTTAAATAAATAGACAAGTACATGATTTCCCTTATTACAAGGTCCTATTTTCAGCTAACTAATTATTTAGTAAGCTAGTATATCTTTATTCATTAGATAAAATGAGCGGATTCAGAAATAAGGATTCTGAACATTTTCCAATAGATAATCAACAGAAGCAAAATGGTAGAAAAGACAGTTGCCACTCTTGCTTCAGCTGCATGAATATTCCAACAATGGACAGGGGATGAAGCAAACTCAGGCAAAGTTCAGGTTCACATCTGACATGATGAGACTGGAGAGGAACAGCGTTCAGCAGAGTGTGGCTGGCCAATCCACAAGGCTGGCTGGGTAGTCACAGATGGCAGGTGCTGATATTCCAGGTCAGACAGAAGCCATCACTGCGGAGCCAAGTGCTTCGTCCATTTTACAGCCGGGGAATGAAGTGCAGCAGTGGTGAGAGTCAAAGGAGTCATGAGCTGTTAGGCTGTGTGTCAGAGCTTTATCCACACGCATTCAGAGCTGAACCAGCGCTCCAGTTCTACCAGGCATGGGTTGGACAGCAAGGCGAGAGTATAGGAAGTGCGGCGACCTAGAGACAGCGTGCCCGCAGAGAGCATGCTGGCCGTGGGCTGTACGACCACTGCTAAACACTGCAGAAAGTTTCTCAAAGTGTAGCCTACAGACACCCTGAACTAGAATCATAAGGTTAACGTGCCAGGAAGACAGAGTCTTGTTCTTTCTGTTTGGCTAGAGAGCTTAGGAGTTGCTTCTCTTACAGGAGACAATGCAGGTGTCCCCGTCAGTGGTATCTGGGGTTGTATGTTATATGGGAAGCAAGGTATCACAAGAGTCCTTCACTTGAAATAAATGAACTGGCTATAATAACTTACAAGAGGCATTGAAAGCTGTGTAACTATGTACTTAACACCTTAAGAACTTTTATAATCGAAGTATAGTTGATTTATAATATTAGTTTCAGGTGTATAACATAGTGATTCAATATTTTAATAGATTTCATTCCACTTAAATTTTTATAAAATATTGGCTATTTTCCCTGTGCTGTACATTATTAGACCTTTGTGTCTTATTTTATACATAGTAGTCTGTGTTTATTTTATCCATAGCCCCTTATCCCCGTCCCCTATCTTGCTGTTCCCTCATCCCTCTCCTAACTAGTAACCACTGGTTTGTTTTCTGTAGCTGTAAGTCTGTTCCTGTTGTTTTATATTTTATTCACTTGATTTGTTTTTTAGATTCTACATAGTATAAATAAAAACATACATTATTTTCCTTTCTGTAACTTATTTTACTAAGCATAACACACTGTAGGCCTATCCAAGTTGTTTCAAATGGAAAAATTTCATTTTTTTATGACTAATATTCCATTATGTATGTGTGTGTGTGTGTGTGTGTGTGTGTGTGTGTGTGTGTGTATACCACATCTTCTTTATCCATCATCTGTTGATGGACACATTGTTTACAATGTCTCTGTGAACATTGGGCTGCACATACTTTTTGAATTAGTGCTTTTATTTTCTTTGGCTATGTACTCAGGAGTGGCATTGCAGAATCAGTTGTTTTTTTTTAAATGAATATCCATACTGTTTTCCATAATGGCTGCACTAAGTTACATTTCCAGTAACATTCCAGTGTACTAGGTCCCCTTTTCTCCACATTCTTGCCAACATTTATAATTTGTTCTTTTTGATGACAGTCATTCTGACAGGTGTGAGATGATATCTCATTGCAGTTTTGATTTGCATTTCACTGATAATTAGTGATGTTGAGTATTTTTCATATGCATGTTAAGCATCCGTATGCCTTCTTTGGAAGAATGTCTATTCAGGTTTTTCTGCTCATTTTTCAATTGGATTTTTATTTGGTATTGAGTTGTATAAACTGCTTATATATTTTGGATATTAACCCTTAATATGTCATAGCATTTGCAAATATGTTTTCTTCCCATTCAGTAGGTTGTCTTTTCATTTTGTCAATGTTTTCCTTTACAGTGCAAAAGCTTTAATTTCAATTAGATCACATTTATTTTTGCTTTTATTTCATTTGCCTTAGGAGTAGATCCAAAAAATTACTGCTCCAATTCATGCCAAAGAGTGTTTTGCCTGTGTTCTGTCCCAAGAATTTTATAGTTTTAGGTCTTACACTTAGGTATGTAACCTATTTGAGGTTTATTTTTTTATACACTATTAGAGAATGTTCTAATTGCACTCTTTTATATGTAGCTGTCCAGTTTTCCAACAACGCTTTTTGGAGAGACTGTTTTTCCCCATTATATATTTTTGCCTCTTTTGTCATAGATTAACTGTGTTCAGCAAGGGTGTGACATTTCCCTCACTCCTCTGTTAACATTTTTAACAATTTCCCACCATGGTCTGACCCATCGGCTTTCTCTGCCTTTTTCTCTAATGTAGCCATCGTTCTCTCCTATACTATATATTTAATTTATTATTCAACTATTATTGTGTACTATATCAGTAGTAGTTAAGTTTCATAAAGACATGAAGGGAAATTAGTTATTTGTGTCTGGAATTGGTAGAAAGACAAAGATTTCTCTGTCTGACTTAATACTATGTTTTCCGTTTCTGATGCAGTATCTGACATACAGTAAGTGCTCAACAAATGAGTGAGCTAAGTTCATACTGATTCACAGAAAAGAAGTAGGAGATATGCACTCAGCAATGTTTTCACCCTCTCAAGATATAAGGAGTCTTAAAAACATCCATTACTTCAGTGAATGAGGCATTTCAGAGACAAGCCTTCCCAGAGAGGGATCCAGGACTCAAAAGTGTTAGGAGATCTGCACTTCCATCACTTACAGACTGTAAAGCAGCAAATAGAACAGAGATAGCCAGACATAGGTTATGAAAGTCTGCACTTTAGTGACTGAGCTTTTCAAACAGAGGAATTAGAAAGACTGAGCTGTATCAAAAAGATGCAAGGACCACCCCCAGACTCAGAGAAGAGCTGAGAACAACACAGACATAAGTGACAGCTGATAAAGAGAAAGCACATAGACAGAAGCAGTGGCTGAACCACTCAAGGCTATGGTTAAACAGCACAGTTCTTAGTGAAGAAAGATTGCTAATGTTGTCTAATTAAATTTTTTCTATTATTTTATAGCCTGTTTAAAATAGATTTATACTAAAGTTAATGGTTTTCTAAATTGAGGTTTAGTCTATAGTTTGATTCCAGTAATCTTCAGCCAATTACGTTGCTGTTAAGGATAACCTCTGGATGGGATGTTCATTTTATCAACATCTGGAATGTGCAAAACAGCAAGAGGAACCGGAGTCAGAACAAGCCTTGAATATAGCCTTCTACCATTTTGGATGAGGCAGTCATAAGAAAAAAAGTGAAAAAGAAAGATAATGTTAGCATTGTTACCTGCTGTGCAGTGCTTAGTTGTGCAGTCCTGTCTGACTCTTTCTGACCTCATGGACTGTAGCCTGCCAGGCTCCTCTGTCCATGGAGATTCTCCAGGCAAGAATACTGGAGTGGGTTGCCATGCCCTCCTCAGGGGATCTTCCCAACCCAGTGACTGAACACAGCTCCCTCTCATTGCAGCTGGATTCTTTAGCCACAAGGAAACCCAAGAATACTGGAGTGGGTAGCCTATCCCATCTCCAGCAGATCTTCCTGACCCAGCAATCGAACTAGGATCTTCTGCAATGCATGTGAATTCTTTACCAGCTGAGGTACCAGGGAAGTCCTGTTAACTGCTGCTAAGTTTAATATGGTTGGTATTCAATATTTTAACAATGCTAATTCATGAATGGTTTAAGCTAGTCAGTCTATAGAGGGAAGGAAAATACTGGTTGTTTTAGGGAAAATGCTATCATCCTGAATAAACCAACAATAGTAAGACCTAATTAAGTCTATGTAAATTATATAATTCTTATAGTTAGACTTATATTGATATATAGTGCATACATGCATTGATATAAATTAATTTATACTATATATTTTCTAAGTGGCATGCAATCTAGATACTTTTCCTTTTTATGATTTTCCTCCTTTATTTCCTCTTAGGATTATGCTGCTTGATTTTGGTGAGAATTATATTCTTACACTGTGTTTGACTTTTACTAGCTTTTTTTTTAAAGAAAAAATAGTCCTTGAGCATTAAAGAATACAATAGCATAGTCATATTCCTAAGATGTTGCTATTTTTACATTGTGTTGAAGAAATTTCACCTTCACATGACAATGGAAATAACATTAGGTAAAGGGAAAATCTTGTAGAAAATGAGTTAATAAATAGAAAACTCTAGTGTTTTCTGTGAGCATTTTTCAGAAAAAATGAAAACCTTAAATGTCTCTTCATTTGATTAATTTTCTCCAGGTCAATGGAAGAATAATCTTTTAAAATTATTTATTTGAAGATGGATGAAATATAAAATTGTAGGTCATTTAAGGGAGATTTATCCATTTACAAATAATTTAAAATATGTTTCCTACTGACAATACTTCAACAAGGGGTCCAGGTTGATACCTTATTACAGAAACCATGAAGACAATACTTGATCAAAATACAGATTTATTATTCCTGGGGGGAAAATAGATTGCCTAATTTACAAACAGGTTTTGGTTTTCCTCTGCCATACACTTGGCCTTTAATATCGCATGCTGTTTCAAACAGAAAATATTCTGTATTTGAAACATATAGGTAGGCAACTTTGGCATATTTAAAATCATGATCTCTGTCCCTATACCCACACCGATTTTGTCAAAAATAAGTTCTCTGTGAAAAGCACAAGGAGAAACAATAGGAACACCAGGAGGATGACTAGTAATCACTTGCAGTAATAATCACTTGTTAGAGTTTATGCTTTAACAGAGGACATTCCCTAAAATGTTCACCATGGGCTAGGAGCCGGTACCCTTAGCGAGATGGTTATGCGGTGAGCATGTGCTCAGTTGCTTCCGTCGTGTCTGAGTCTTTGCAACCCTATGGACTCTAGCCCACCAGGCTTCTCTGCCCATGGAATTTTCGAGGCTAGGATACTGGAGTGGGTTGCCATGACCTCCTCCAGGGCATCTTCCTGATCCAAGGATCAAACCCATGTTTCTTATGTCACCTGCAGTGGCAGGCAGGTTCTTTACCATTAGGGCCACGTGCAAAGCCCAGGGAGATGGTTACTAAATGCTATAAAGAGGAGATCACTGTGGGATTGTTACACCAGAAAGGGCTTTGAGACACAGGGATTTCTGCTCAATATTATAAGGCAGACTTGATGGAAAGGGAACTTGGAGGAGAATGGATATACGTATATGTATGGCTGAGTCCCTTTTCTGTCCACTTGAAACTACCACAACATTGTCAGTTAATTGGGGAGGAAAAGGGGACGACAGAGGATGAGATGGCTGGATGGCATCACAGATGCCATGGACGTGAGTCTGAATGAACTCCGGGAGTTGGTGATGGACAGGGAAGCCTAGAGGGCTCCGATTCATGGGGTCACAAAGAGTCGGACGTGACTGAGCACTGAACTGAACTGAATATAAAGTAAAAAAACTTAATTAGAAAAAAAGATCTTGGGAAAGTTTCTATTTACCTAGACTTTGAAATACTTGCAATTCAGTTTAGCAGACATTCATGAAAAGCACCAGAAACTGAAATTCAAATTGAAATGAATATATGCCATATCTTTTTTATCCATTCATCTGTTGATGAATACTTTGATTGCTTCAAAACCTTGGCAACTATAAATAATGTTGCTGTAAACATTAGGATGCATGTATCTTTTCAAATTAGTATTTTGGTTCCTTTTTAGATATTTTAGATATATACCCAGGAATGGAACTGCTAGGTCATACGGTAGTTCTTATTTTAGTTTTATGAGAAAAACTTCACACTGTTTTCCACAGTAACACTGGTTGCACTACTTTACATTCCCATGAACAGTGTACTAGGCCTAGCTCCCTTTTCTCCACAGCCTTGCTAACATTTGTTATTTTTTTTCTTTTTGGTGACAGTCATTCTGACAGATATGAGATAATATCTCACTGAGGTTTTGATTTGTATTTCCTTGATGACTATATATATATGTAGTATTCTACATACAGTGGGATATCATTCAACCATAAAAAGAATGAAATTTTGTCATTTGCAGCAACGTGGATGGACTTGGAGGCATTATGCTAAGTGAAATAAGTCAGAAAGAGAAAGACCAATATTACATGTTACCACTTATATGTGTAATATAAAAAAAAAATACAACAAACTAGTAAATATAAAAGAAACAGACTCACAGATACAGAGAACAAACTGGTGGTTACCAGTGGGGAGAAGGAAGAGGAGGGTGCTAGACAATGCAGAGGCAGGGGAAAAAAGGGTCCCTGTGGGATTTTATGAAATCAAGTATGTGAAACTTTTTAAAATTGTGAAGCAATATAGAATTTAAAGAATCTTTTTTTCAATAAAAAAATTGAAAAAATTTTAAGTGAAATGAAACTAAGACTCATGGAGTTCTTCCTATGTGCCAGGCACTGTTATTGTCCTTAAACAAAACAGCTTTACTTAAAACAAACAGGTAGAAATTATCATCTCTAGATTGCAAGTGAGAAAATGTGAGGATGAGAGGAGTTGAGGAAACATGCCCAAGAACAAGTAACCAAAGAGCTGGAGATGGAGCTATGTCCAGTCTGTCTCTTTCTAGTCTTGCTCCTCACACAACACCATCATCTCTGCTCTTGAAGATGTAGACAGAATGGTCCTAGCTACTGAAAACCAGTTTGATGGATCATCACACTTTACACCTTAAATGTATACAGTACTATATGTCAACTATACCTCAGTAAAACTTCCAAAAAAGGATTTGATCTGTGCAACATGCAGCTAATCTGAATATTGGCTGAAGTCGCATATTCATGACAAAGAGGACTAAGGTATTCAAAGAGAGATTGTGGACAGATATTATGACATTTGGATTTTATTTTCTTAGGTAATTATTATCCATTGATTATTATCTAGATGGTTGACTGAATTTAACTTCTTTGGATTAAACTCTTAATTATTTTTGTGATAAGAAAACTCATGAAATCCACCCACTTAACAAACAGTAAAGTACACAGTACAGGATTATTAATTATAAATGCACAGTTGAAAAACAGATATCCTCTCTTCATTTTTACTTGAGGTTTTTGAAAAACCCTTAAAAGTTCAAACATGTTTACAAAGCAATGGTGTTTAAGATAATAACTGGTTTTTCTCTGAGGATGTGTTCATTTAAGGCATTTTAATTTTAATAGCAGCTGCTATTCTACACAGGTGCTACTAACAGTATTATTTTTAAATTTTCTGTAAAATAAATCTGCAAAAAAGTTCAGTTAAAAAACCATTTACCTAATTGTTTTTCATATTGCTATGTTATTTGTTGATTCTGACGGTGCATTTGTTTCTATTAAGAATGCTTTTGGCTGCAAGCAAGAGTCTACCTAAGAGCTGGTTAGCAGGTTCGGAGGTGCGGTGGAAATTTGCTGTTAACATATCAGTCATTTCAGGGCTAATGCTCAGTGGCTTGTAAGGCTGGGGAACTGCCGTCCTCTGTTTCAATCGAATGAAAATACTGCCCAGGTGATGATTATTTTTAAATATTTAGAAGGTCATCCCACAATATTAAGAAAGAGCTGAGTCCTTTCTCTCTCCTATATTGTCCATTTCTTTTTGGCTTAAGATGATTATGGAAACCGCAGACATGAGAATTACATTCAGTGAAGGAAATGGAGAAAGAATGGCTCATTCTACAGAACGACAAAATTCTCCTCAAAACACTTCCCCTGATATCTCATTGGGCAGGACCATGTCCCTTGGCCTCCTCTAGCTGCAAAGAAAGGTAGGAAATGTTTATGCTATTTCTCTATCCTCTAGAGTAAAGCACAGAGAAAGGATTAAACATGAATACTGAGTGAGTTAAACAATAATAACTGTCACAACTTGGAGAAAAGCACTCAAGAATTTATAAATGAGTTTTTGAAGTGATAAATTTTCTTTCTCAAGTATCTAGGGTTGAAAGAGAGGATGAGACAAGAACAAGTATGCCTAGTAAGCAATACCATGAAGTCTAAATGAAACAGCTATCCTTACAGCTTAATGGAGCTGTTTCCGATCCCATTATACAACTTAATTTTGATTAAATTGTTTTTATTTACTTAGGATTTGAACTCTATAATTAAAGTTGAGTGTACTTAAGTAATTCTCCCAAAGCATCTTTTTAAATTAATTCTCTTCCCTTGTGAGGTACTGTGAGGAAATTTAATTTTACTTAGTCTTCATGAGATATATAAAGAGCTGAGCTGTGCGAGTATTCTCATGAGAAAGGAATCAAAGATAGGAAAGAAAAACTAGTACTTTTCTGTCTAGGATGCAACAGCCCCTGCCTGCTACATATACCATTTCATTTAATCCTCAAAAACCCTGTCAGTTCAGTTCAGTCACTCAGTCATGTCTGACTGTTTGTGACCCCATGAACTGCAGGATGCCAGGCCTTAGTGTCCATCATCAACTCCCAGAGTTCACCCAAACTCATGTGCATCGAGTTGGTGATGCCATCCAGCCATCTCATCTTCGCTCATCCCCTTCTCCTCCTGCCCCCAATCCCTCCCAGCATCAGAGTCTTTTCCAATAAGTCAGCTCTTCCCATGAAGTGGCCAAAGTATTGGAGTTTCAGCTTCAGTATCAGCCCTTCCAATGAACACCTAGGACTGATCTCCTTTACGATGGACTGGTTGGATCTCCTTGCAGTCCAAGGGACTCTCAAGAGTCTTCTCCAACATCTCAGTTCAAAAGCATCAATTCTTCAGCACTCAGCTGTCTTCACAGTCTAACTCTCACATCCATACATGACCATTGGAAAAACCAGATCCTTGACTAAATGGACCTTAGTCGGCAAAGTAATGTCTCTGCTTTTCAATATGCTATCTAAGTTGGTCTTAACTTTCCTTCCAAGAAGTAAGTGTCTTTTAATTTCATGTCTGCAGTCACCATCTGCAGTGATTTTGGAGCCCCCCAAAATGAAGTCTGACACTGTTTCCATTGTTTCCCCATCTATTTTCCATGAAGTGATATGACCAGATGCCATGATCTTATTTTTCTGAACGTTAAGCTTTAAGCCAACTTTTTCACTCTCCTCTTTCTCTTTCAACAAGAGGCTTTTTAGTTCCTCTTCACTTTCTGTCATAAGGGTGGTGTCATCTGCTTATCTGGCAATCTTGATTCCAGCTTGTGCTTCTTCCACCCCAGTGTTTCTCATGATGTACTCTGCATATAAGTTAAATAAGCAGGGTGACAATATACAGCCTTGATGTACTCCTTTCCCTATTTGGAACCAGTCTGTTGTTCCATGTCCAGTTCTAACTGTTGCTTCCTGACCTGCATACAGGTTTCTCAAGAGGCAGGTCAGGGGTCTGGTATTCCCATCTCTTTCAGAATTTTCCACAGTTTGGATATGCTTAAATAGCTAGTAAGACTGAAGCTGGAATATAAACCCAGGTTGCTTGCAATCCTAACACTATGATGTATTTTACTGTAACTAGAGATTTAAAAAAAAAATCCATGAAGTGCTATTTAGGATGTGTTGACAGCGAGTCATACAATGCAAGTGAATCACTTAGCACAGTGCCTGTCATATAACAAAACATATTTTAGATTTAGTTATTCCTCACATTCCTAGGTATAAATATTTTAAAACACTCTTATACATGAAACTGACAAAGGTTACCTGAAGTGTGTTTACATTCATGTAACTCACTCATGAACTGGGGAAGGTCAGATATTGATTGGCAGATTTCACTTTGTTCACCACCAAGGAAAGAATATCTCATAGAAATGTTTCATGCTGCTGAAGTGTTAAACTTTGGGTGAAAGTTCAAGTTAGTTTAAATGTGTGATCCTTTCCTCTTATCTTCATTCCATTAATATTTACTATCTTCACTCTGCTCCAGGCACTGACTGACTTCAGTGCATACAATAATGAGTAAGACACAGTCTTTGGCCTCAAGAGTATCATGATCTATTTCAATTCTTTCTTACTAGATCTTTGGTTTGTTGAGGAAAATCTCTTGATACCCATTAATCTGTGGATGATGAGGATGTGCACAGGGCCATAGAGGAGCTTAGGGAAGGCTTTCTAAGGACGCACTGATAGCCAAGGACAGCCCTAAAGGTTGCCTGTTTGTTTGTTTGTTTTAAACCAAGATCAGTGATGCTAGGATAGGGAGCAGAGAGAAGGAGGAAAATGTATTTCAAGCCAGAAAACTGCATATAAGTAGTAAAGAAGTTAAAGAAAAAGATGAAAATATCTTTCATATGACTAGAATATGGAATTACACAGTTCCATATACTGACCATAGATGTCTATTCAGAATTTGTAATGTTGCTACATGCTAGATTTCAAAGACTTAGTATAATAAAAATTTTTAAAAATGAAATTTAAATTTCTCAATAATATTTTAGACTGATTTTATATTCAAATGATATTATTTTGAATATTTTTGGTTAAATCAAGTATATTATTAAAATTAATTATATCTTCTTTCTACCTTTCTAATGATACTACTAGAAAATTTAAATTATGTATGTGACTGCATTTGTGTTAGTGTTATATTTTTATTGGACAGTACTACTGGAAACATCAAATAGGAAGTACCATGGAACTCGGGAGATAATGAAAAAGAGTGATGGAAAAAAAAGTGATTTTTTTTTTTTTTTGCCTATAATGCAGGCTTTGAAAATAACACTTTCCTATTTGGAGGACTTAAGTTTCTCACAAGTCCAACCACTGCAGAGGCCAAAATTGTATCTTTCTTACTCCTGGGAATTCACAAAGTTTGTGTCTAACATGCCCACAAATAAGTGTGTCAGCTAGAGTCACCATGAAATGGTGTTAGAGTTTCTTCTTTCCTTCTCAAACTTCCATTTTTGCATGTTCCTTGGGGAAATCTCTTAGTGGTCATTGCAGAAGGACACCAAAGCCCACATAAAGGAGGTTACAGTGGAAATCTTTGGGGTTGTCAGCAGCCTCTCTCTTCCTTCCCTCATATATCCTACCCTAATTGCACTTTAGGAAATCCACCCTCCTCTCACTTTTATTTTTTTTTAATTTTTATTTTTACTTCATTTTGCTTTACAATACTGTATTGGTTTTGCCATACATTGACATGAATCAGCCACGGGTGTACATGAGTTCCCAATCCTGAACCCCCCCTCTCACCTCCCACCCCATATCATCTCTCTGGATCATCCCCGTGCACCAGCCCCAAGCATCCTGTATCCTGTATCGAACATAAACTGGCGATTTGTTTCTTAAATGATAATATACATGTTTCAATGCCATTCTCCCAAATCACTTTTAGTTAGAAGGGTTCAGAAGGGATTTCCCCCTTGTCCTCAAACTTCAGATATGGACTTCAGTTGGCTTAGAGGTGTCTGTGTGTCCCAAATCCTTGCCCACAGGGATTGGTTCAGGACTGGCATGTAACCCAGTTAGAATCAGTGAGATATTGGGTAACGTTTGCTGTGGCTTCTGTGAGAGAAAAGCTTATTTCTTCTTCTATTGGAAGATGAGGAAGAGATTTTCTGTGGAGCTTGTGCTCCACCTGTCCTCAGCTGCCAGCCAGCTTACAGTGATGAAGGAAGATTCTGCCAAAGTGAGGTCAGGACTGCATTAATAAGATTGAAAAATAGCTAGGGAAAACGATTCTGTCTACTCTTTTAGGTATTTCAACAATCAACTTCATGTACTGTTTGAGCCATGTTGAGATGCGTATTTCTTTGTTGCCATTCCCAGATATTCCAAAAGCAAAGGGCCCTCGTGTAGTAGGTTGTGAGCAGAGGCGAGAAGAAAAGATTTCCTTCTCTGTGCCTTTGTCATTTTGTTCTCTAAAAAATTGCTTGAAGCCAGAGTTTCATACACTTACTAAAATTTACTTCTGATGAAGAAGACAGAATTCTGGCTCCCTTTTGCAGCTCTGCATTTTCATCTGTAGTTCATGATAAAGTTTATCTTTAAAATTTGCATCCGTTTCCTCAGTTATGCTTGCTCCTTGGAAGGAAAGCTATGACAAACCTGGACAGTGTATTACAAAACAGAGACATTACTTTGCCGACAAAGGTCTGCATAGTCAAAGCTATGGTTTTTCCATTAGTCATGTATGGATGTGAGAGTTGCAACATAAAGAAGGCTGAGTGCTGAAGAACTGATGCTTTTGAACTGTCGTGTTGGAGAGGACTCTTGAGAGTCCCTTGGACTGCAGAGAGATCAAACCAGTCAATCCTAAAAGAAATCAACCTTGAATATTCATTGGAAGGACTGATGCTGAAGCTGAAGCTACAATACTTTGGCCACCTGATCTGAAAAGACTTACTGGAAAAATCCTGATGCCAGGAAAGATTGAAGGCAGGAGAAGGGGATGACAGAGGATGAGATGATTGGATGGCATAACTGACTCAATGGACATGAGGTTGAGCAAACTCCAGGAGACGGTGAAGGACAGGGAAGCCTGGTGTTTTGCAGTCAATGGGGTCGCAGAGTCAGACACAACTGAGCAACTGAACAAAAACTTCAGTTATGCAGTAAACACATCCATGAATATAACAGAAATAAAAGGACAGTGCTGTCCAGCTTGGCAATAGATTAAAATGTCTTGACACATAAATTTGTTCATATGATTAAATGTCTGTGTACATACTTGTATATCTTCTAGTTTATTAAAAATTGAAACAGACTTTTAAAGTTGCTAAATATGAGTTCATTTATTTTACTGATGGAAAACCAAGTACCAAAAAGGTTAAGTAATATTTTTCCATTGAAACAGTAATCTAGACTAGGTAGCTGTTCTCAAGCTTCAACCCAGGCTGTTAACTGAACAATATGTAAAACATCTATCATTAGGTATCTAAGGATCTAGTGAATTTGTCTGTACAATGTACAAGTATGAAAAAACTGTGCATCACAATTATGTATCATTGCAATCCTGTGCTGCTCACAATGTCAGGGAGCTATCACAGCCAGGATATACCCCTGTCATTCCTCTCACCTTTTCTGCGTTTGGTCTTGAAGTTGAAATCCCACTTTGCATATCAAGGCTTTCCAGAAAAATGACTCTATATTATTATTCCACATTGCTGTATTTTTAGAGGAACCCTACAAAATAACTTCTAAACACACTATGTGTTGATTTTATGCTTGGCAATAATTATGAATCAAAATATTTTCTGAAAAGGTTTATGCAGTAGGAGAAGAATACTAATAATCATAATGTTTCTTATTAACAGATCATACCTCAAATATTATAACACTTCTTAAATTATTTATCTTGATGTACTGATTGGGGCACATGGGGAGCTCTGTCATTTATGTGCACTCATCAAAGTGCCTATACTAAATTAGGCACTCAGTAAGTACCTTATGTATTATGTAAGAATGATTCAATGTGCTATGTGTTTAGAAACAGTTTTTTTTCACTCAGTATTTTGTTAATACAAGGATAAGTTTGATTGATTTGTGATTGATAAGACAGGTAAACTATATTTTTATCTTGAACTTAATGTTTTGTTATAGCTTTTTAGGATACATCAAGATTCTGCCTTAGTTATTTTATTAGGTCAAAATTTAGGAAAAATATCATTAATGACAACAGGCGTTCACTCGAGCACAGGAGCGAATTTGAGTGGGAGAATTATGACAAATTCTTTCTCATATCCCCATTTAGCATTTACACTCTGCCAACATTGAGCATTAAGAGGTTTTTTTTATTCTTTAATGCTCAATTTTGCTGTCAGAAATGTTTGGAAATTGGCTTGGATTGGCAAAAATATTGCTGGGTGGCCTACTTTAAATTCTTTAACCCAGTCACACTTTTCATCTAGAAATGGCAGAACAGATTTAATAAATGAGCCTTTTAAAAGCATTTCCTCCAGATATAGCGAGCTAGCTCAGTGGTTCTAACGTGGTAGGGAAAAGAGCTATTCAAGGAGAGAAGGAAGTCCTTCAGAGCAAGATGATGGAAGAAAAAAGTAGCAAAGTCAATGTAAGTAATGAGTCAAAGCACTAAAGAACCAAAGGTGGAAAGAGAATTCCTCCTGGAGCAAACATATGAAAATAGAACAATTGATTCTGACATTTGCAGGACAAGAAAAATAATGAGGATATATATATATAAAAAAGTGATAAATTCAGATCTTGCTTATTTCAAAGTTTTTCTTTTTGCTAAATCTCAGGATAAAATTATTAGCAATAAATAGAGTAAGGCTACATGAAAGGAAATCATTTCAATCAGTTATTTGCATACTAGTTATTAGTATATGTCTCAAAAGTTATATATGTGTCTTTCAATGTGCTCTACCTGCTGAACTCAACTGAGGATTTGTAATAAAGTCTTCAGTACATATCATTCAGTAGATGAGTAAATGGATAAAGTCATTTGTGTCTTGGTGCAGAGAAGGGTGATAGTTCAACCTTGTCCAAGAAATTCCTGTGCTTGAACCCTAGTTGAAATTTTTCTTTTCAAAGCATGTTTTTCCTTGGGTAGGAAAATACCCAGCAGCCCATTCTCTTTCTGGTTTGGGAGAAGATGATATTCACCACAAGTGGGGAGTAATTTTTTCGTTCCTTGAAAATAGCACAAGCTTAACAGCTGGCAGTGGAATTGTTGCCATGCTCTCTAAGACAGGCCTCCCCTAGTGGTTCAGCAGGTAAAGAAACTGCTTGCAATGCAGGAGATGTGGGTTCGATCCCTGGGTTGGGAAGATCCCTTGGAGGAGTAAATGGCAACCCACTCCAGTATTCTTGTTGGGAAAATTCCATGAACAGAGGAGCCTGGTAGGCTACAGTCCACAGGATCACAAAGAATCTGATGTGACTGAGCACACACACAAGGAAGATAAGTTTCTGACATATTTCTGTCTTTTGTTTGTCTATTGACTTTTGGGGAACAAAACGGACCTGGTCCAAGTGTTAAGATCAGATGGTAACATTTGTCAGGAGAGAGCCTGTTCAGGTATTATCTGTCCAATCCAACAACAAAAATCCCAGGTAACAAGGATTTATTGAATATCTATCTGTACCATTAAGAAACAAAAAACCAACTTGAAAACTGACTTAAGGAGCTAATATTATCCGGAGACAAACATACATCTCAAAAGAAAATTATATTTCTTTGTGATAAGGACCACATACAAATATGAAGGGATTCCTATAAAAACATAAAAGGGCAGAGATGTCTTAATATCAAATACAAAATTAAATTAAATTATTACAATTAATTTGTCACAAGATAGCTCCCCTTTATTCTCCCAAACTGTCTGAGACTTTCTTTCTTAAGAATTTTTAGACTACATCAATGAAACTACTCATTGAATTCTGGAAATTCAGAATTACACAAGGAATAACTACTCACAATATGATTTTTTAAAAAACATTTTGTTTGCCTTTTATTCATTCATTCAACAAATGTTTGAGTGTCACTCATAAGTATTACACTCTTTTTAACCTATAACTATGACAGTCACTAACTTCAAGGTGCTCAAAATGTGGAGATTCACACAAAAGGTAATTGTAGAATATAGTATATTTTGTTTGATAACAAACAAAAGGATGGGCATTAGAAGAGAGGTGGTAAAGAAGAAATTAGGGGGATCAAGGAAAACTTCCTAGGGGAGGAAATCAGTGAACTAAATATAACATGGAGAGTAAGCCTTTGGAAACTGGGATCTGAAGAAGGAGGGGCATTTCAAAGGAATGGAGATAGAGAGGACACAGCAAGGCAATCAAGTTTGCTAGGCACAGCGTGTAGGCAGGATGAGGCCAGGTGAAGCTGCAAAGAGCAGAAGCAGCCTGACAATATGGTCAAGTATTGGCCAAGAGTCCAAGGAAAGAAGGAGGTAGATGTTTTACCAATCCCTGAAATCATGTAAAAGATGTTTTCCATTTATATGTGGACTTTCCTTCTAGGCAACCTTTGGTTTGCATCAAAATGATAGCCAGTCAATACACAAAGGAAAATGTTCAAAAACATTTGCTGCCTGAGAAATGCAAGTTAAAATGACAAAGAGATACTACTACAGATCTCTCAAAATATGTAAAGTTTTTAAAACCCTAAAACTATCAGATATTCATGGAGATGTGGAACAACTGGTGAGAGTGTAAAATGGTAAAACCACTTTGTACAATTATCAGCTTCTAATAATCACACAACCGTTTTACGACCCAGATATACCATTCCTATACTTCCAGAACAAAAACAAGTGACTTTTTTCCATAAGAGCATTTGTGCAAAATGTTCATGGCATTATTATTTACTACTATCCCAAAGCTGAACAAGCCTTAATGTTCATTAACAGAAGAATGGATAAAATCATTGTGTCAGTATCACAACAAATTACCAAAACTGAGT
>SJYC01018050.1:0-11073 GCA_006408675.1 Madoqua kirkii
AGGAAATCATTTCAATCAGTTATTTGCATACTAGTTATTAGTATATGTCTCAAAAGTTATATATGTGTCTTTCAATGTGCTCTACCTGCTGAACTCAACTGAGGATTTGTAATAAAGTCTTCAGTACATATCATTCAGTAGATGAGTAAATGGATAAAGTCATTTGTGTCTTGGTGCAGAGAAGGGTGATAGTTCAGCCTTGTCCAAGAAATTTCTGCGCTTGAAGCCTAGTTGAAATTTTTCTTTTCAAAGCATGTTTTTCCTTGGGTAGGACAATACCCAGCAGCCCATTCTCTTCCTGGTTTGGGAGAAGGTGATATTCACCACAAGTGGGGAGTAACTTTTTCGTTCCTTGAAAATAGCACAAGCTTAACAGCTGGCAGTGGAATTGTTGCCATGCTTTCTAAGATGGGCCTCCCCTAGTGGTTCAGCAGGTAAAGAAACTGCTTGCAATGCAGGAGATGTGGGTTCGATCCCTGGGTTGGGAAGATCCCTTGGAGGAGTAAATGGCAACCCACTCCAGTATTCTTGTTGGGAAAATTCCATGAACAGAGGAGCCTGGTAGGCTACAGTCCACAGGATCACAAAGAATCTGATGTGACTGAGCACACACACAAGGAAGATAAGTTTCTGACATATTTCTGTCTTTTGTTTGTCTATTGACTTTTGGGGAACAAAACGGACCTGGTCCAAGTGTTAAGATCAGATGGTAACATTTGTCAGGAGAGAGCCTGTTCAGGTATTATCTGTCCAATCCAACAACAAAAATCCCAGGTAACAAGGATTTATTGAACATCTATCTTGTACCATTAAGAAACAAAAAACCAACTTGAAAACTGACTTAAGGAGTTAATATTATCCAGAGACAAGCATACATCTCAAAAGAAAATTATATTTCTTATGATAAGGACCACATACAAATATGAAGGGATCTTTATAAAAACATAAAAGGGCAGAGATGTCTTAACATCAAATACAAAATTAAATTATTACAATTAATTTGTCACAAGATAGCTCCCCTTTATTCTCCCAAACTGTCTGAGACTTTCTTTCTTAAGAATTTTTAGACTACATCAATGAAACTACTCATTGAATTCTGGAAATTCAGAATTACACAAGGAATAACTACTCACAATATGATTTTTTAAAAAACATTTTGTTTGCCTTTTATTCATTCATTCAACAAATGTTTGAGTGTCACTCATAAGTATTACACTCTTTTTAACCTATAACTATGACAGTCACTAACTTCAAGGTGCTCAAAATGTGGAGATTCACACAAAAGGTAATTGTAGAATATAGTATATTTTGTTTGATAACAAACAAAAGGATGGGCATTAGAAGAGAGGTGGTAAAGAAGAAATTAGGGGGATCAAGGAAAACTTCCTAGGGGAGGAAATCAGTGAACTAAATATAACATGGAGAGTAAGCCTTTGGAAACTGGGATCTGAAGAAGGAGGGGCATTTCAAAGGAATGGAGATAGAGAGGACACAGCAAGGCAATCAAGTTTGCTAGGCACAGCGTGTAGGCAGGATGAGGCCAGGTGAAGCTGCAAAGAGCAGAAGCAGCCTGACAATATGGTCAAGTATTGGCCAAGAGTCCAAGGAAAGAAGGAGGTAGATGTTTTACCAATCCCTGAAATCATGTAAAAGATGTTTTCCATTTATATGTGGACTTTCCTTCTAGGCAACCTTTGGTTTGCATCAAAATGATAGCCAGTCAATACACAAAGGAAAATGTTCAAAAACATTTGCTGCCTGAGAAATGCAAGTTAAAATGACAAAGAGATACTACTACAGATCTCTCAAAATATGTAAAGTTTTTAAAACCCTAAAACTATCAGATATTCATGGAGATGTGGAACAACTGGTGAGAGTGTAAAATGGTAAAACCACTTTGTACAATTATCAGCTTCTAATAATCACACAACCGTTTTATGACCCAGATATACCATTCCTATACTTCCAGAACAAAAACAAGTGAATTTTTTCCATAAGAGCATTTGTGCAAAATGTTCATGGCATTATTATTTACTACTATCCCAAAGCTGAACAAGCCTTAATGTTCATTAACAGAAGAATGGATAAAATCATTGTGTCAGTATCACAACAAATTACCAAAACTGAGTGACTTACAAAATATAAATTTATTCTCTTATAATTCTAGAAGTCAGGACTTCAGAATGAGATATTTAGGGCTATAAGCAAGGTGTCAGTAGTGCTTATTCCTTTGGGGGTCCCAGAAAAGAATCAGCTTCAGAGGCTATGACATTCTTTAGCTCTTGGCTCTCAGTCTTTGCTCCCATCACATTAACTTGTCTTCATTTTCACCTCCCACTTTGCTCTAATAAGGATCTTTTTGTGATTACACTAAGTCCACTGGAATAATACAGAACAATCTCTCCACTCAAGATCCTTAATCATATCTGTAAAGCTCATTTAAATGTAAGGTAACATAATACAGGTTCTAGGTATTAGAACACAGACATCATTGGGAGGCCATTATTCAGCCCAACACAAGCTTGCTTATCTTACTCTTCCAATCGAATAGTATTCAGCAATACAAGATACTCACACATGAAGATATGGATGAATCTCTTGGACATAATGTTGAGCAAGAGAAAGCGGTCATAAAGAGTATGTAGTGCATGATTCTAAACTTATCTGTGTGACTAGAAGTAAAAAATACCTCTAGTCATGATAGTAACTAGAGAGGGGCCTTGGAAAATTTTGTGAAATGATAGAAATGTCCTACATCTTGATCTGATGTGTGATTACATATATTTTACTGTATATAATCAAATTATTTAATTGTTTCTTTTGAGTATTTTGCTTCTTCTCCTTGAACAATTTAAACTTAACCTGATTAATATTGAATTCTTTATCCTGGTTTTCACAAACTACATTTTCTATTTTTTATGTTATCTCCATTTTAGTTAATATTATTTCTTCTGTGATTCTCATTTTAGTTATTTCCCTTTATTTCCCAGGATAAATGATTCTGAACTATCACTCTCATGTCAGGGTGTCCAAAATCGCTCACAGGCTCCATGACTTGGTAAAATGACACACAGGACTCAGAAAAATCATTATACTCTTGGTTGTAGTTTATAACAGTAAAGTGATACAGATTAAAATCAGCAAAGGGAAATGCACCTGGTTGAAGTCCAGGAGAAACAAAGAGCACATTTCCAAGTTTCTTTTTCCAGTGAAATAGCACAGAACACACTTAATTCTCCCAGCAGTGTGTGACAACTTTGTGCAAAGTGTTGCTACGTATGAATGCTCACTCAGGCCATGGCATCTAGAGTTTTTATCAGAGGTCAGTCAGGTATAACAATGCAGCTCCTTTGAGTCCAGTACATGGTCCCCCTCTCCACACCCACCCAGCATCAGGAAAAGTGCAGGGCCTCAGGCAAACAATAACATTCTTCTCAGGCAGTATGTTTCAAGAGCTCAGAGGTTATTCCCTAAGAATTGACCAAGGGTCAGTCCTGAAGATCTGTTTTTGCCTTGAATCATTGGGGTTTGAATAACCCAGGCCTGCCATATGACTTTTTACTGAATCAATTAAGTTCAAATAGAGTGACTTCTGCCTTTGATATATCTCACAGATTTAGCTTCTCTTCTCTAATTTCCTGGTTTCTACATTACTTCCAGTCCACATCTTCAATTAACTACTATATTCTCATAACAACCAAATGGGTGGTTCTATCACCATTTTCTCACTCTCTGAACAGATCTTCCACATTCTTATCAGTCATCTCTCCCAAAATAAAATCAGATAAATGTCATTGCTCTTCTTAAGGGTTTATACAATTGACAATAATCTTAAAGTACTTATTGAGTACCACATATCTTTTAGGAAATAATAATGTACAACTCTATTCTCTAAATTGGAGATATATATTCAATATGTTTATAAGTAGAAAAAGCTATAGACAAACACTACATGTTTTTTATTCTTGTATGTGGGTATTTGTGTGTGTGTCTGTGTGTATTTATACATAAAAGTCTAGAAAAATTGTGGTAGCATTACTAGTAGTTTTCTCTGGGTGTTTAGAAAGTTGATGTTTTTCTTAAGTGTATCTTATGAATGTTCTAATTTTTTAAGTGAGCATGTGCTAATTTAAAACACAGTAAAGTTATTAAAATTATCTGTAGCTTGCCAATGACTCAAAGATTACATTAGAACTGTTTAATATGATTAAAAGGTATTAGACACAGAGAGGCCCCGCCTGGCTTTACATCCTCTTTCTGAAACTTTAAACCATGAAATCTGCTCTGTAATCATACTGAACTTGCTGCAACTCCCTAAACACCTCTGCTTGGTCAGCCCTTGATGCCTTTACACTTTTGCTTTATGACAAGCATGTCTGTCTCTTCTTTGTCTGGAAACTACTTCTCTTTCAAAAACCAATAAAATGTCATCTTCTCTGGGAACACTTTCCCAGTGTCCCAGGCAGAATTAAGAATCTTCTTCCAGTGACTCTGTGGTATCTTGTCTACATATGTTTTATAAAATTTAGTAAATAAAATCTAACAGTTTATTGTTCATTTTTCTGTACCAGATTTTTGAGAATTTAGATTTAAAAATACTCTTGTATCCATGTATTTATTTCACAGGCTTTTCTCAGTGCCTTGCAATACTTTTAAAAATTAATTATCTTTTTTCACAGAGATGAGGGAAAAGAGCAGTAATTTATAGACATGTAAATATCAATTGTCATATTTTCCACCAACTATTATAGTTTGTAAAGTTTCACTTTTTATTATGCCAAAAAATATTCTTCCTTCTGTGCAGAGGACAAGAATCAATAGGTAATGCAGGTTTGATTTATGCCTTTAGATGGTGCCATTACTTAGAATATTTCATCCAATGTCCAATTTCTGTGGCATTTATTTCAAGTTCTCCCTTATTCAAATGTCTCTTAAAATCAAATATTTCTCAATTTTGTATCCAATTTCTGGCTATAATTGATGGACAATGATGAATAATATACCAGTAAGAAAGAATATGTCATTTCACATTGCATTTTTCCTTGGATTACACTGCTGAATAAAAGTATCTGGTGCTGTCCATCTCACATTATTTTCACCATTCTAGTAAAGATAATAGGTCAGAATTTCCATGAAATGCCGTCTACAGCAATATCCTAGTGGTAATCTCAGATCCAAAACTAGATGTTTGGTTATATCACAAGGGTCTGAAGGGAAGCATTCATCTCCATGATGAAAGTTCTTAGAAAGGAATAACATCAGTTAGAAAAGAATGAACTAAGAAACTTTGAGAAGCATGTCTTAGACTTCGAAGATTCAGCTGAAGATGTGAGAAACAGGCAAGCATCAAAGATTTAAGTATCTTTGTAAGATTTTTAAAAAAAATCTATCTATCTACATATAATTTCCATGTATGATGATTAATTTTGCATGCAATATTCGTGGGCTATGGGGTGGTCAAATATACAGTCAAACATTATTCTAGGTGTTCCTGAGAGGGTGTTTTGGGATGAGATCCATATTTGAATCTGCAAAGTAAAGCACCCACATTAGTAAAGACAAGTAAAGCACTGTTTTTCTTAATGTAGGTGGTGGTATTCAGTTGCTCAGTTGTGTCCAACTCTGGAGACCCCATGGACTGTTGCCTAAAAGACTTCCTTGTCCTTCACCATCTACTGGAGTTTGCTCAAATTCATGTCCATTGAGTGATACAACCATCTCATGCTTTGTCATCCTCTTCTTGTCCTGCCTTCACTTTTTCCCCAACATTGGGGTCTTTTCCAATGAGTTGCCTCTCCGCATCACATGGCCAAAGTATTGGAGTTTCGGCTTCAGCCTCAGTCCTCCCAATGAATATTCAAAGTTGATTTCCTTTAGGATTGACTGGTTTGATCTCCTTGCAGTCCAAGGGACTCTCAAGAGTCTTCCCCAGCACCATAGTTTGAAAGCATCAATTCTTCAGTGGCTCAACCTTTTTTATTGTCCAGCTCTCACAACTGTTCATGACTACCAGTAAAACCATAGCTTTCACTATATGGACATTGTTGGCAAATTAATGTCTCTGTTTTTTAATATGCTGTCTAGGTTTGTCATAGCTTTTCTTCCAAGGAATAACTGTCTTTTAATTTCATGGCTGCCATCACAGTTTGTAGCGATTTTGGAGCCCAAGACAATAAAGTCTGTCACTGTTTCCATTATTTCCCCATTTATTTGCCATGAAGTGATGGGACCAGATGTCATGATCTTCATTTTTTGAATGCTTCATTTTTTTCACTCTCATCTTTCACTTTCCTCAAGAGGCTCTTTACTTCCTGCCATTATGGTGGTGTCATATGCATATCTGAGGTTATTGATAATTCTGGAAATCTTGATTCCATCTTCTGATTTATTTAGTCTGGTATTTCGCATGATGTACTCTGTGTATAAGTTAAATAAGTAGAGTGATAATATATAACCTCGACATACTCCTTTCTCAATTTTGAACCAGTCTGTTGTTCCATGTCCAATTCTAACTGTTATTTCTTGACCTGGATACAGTTTTCATGGGAGGCAGGCAAGGTGATCTGGTGTTTCCATCTTGAATAATTTCCCACATTTTGTTATGATTCACACAGTCAAAGGCCTTATGCAATCATCTGAGGGTCTGAATAGAATAAAAAAATGAGTTTTCCCTTGAGTAGGAGAGAGTTCCTTCTGACTGCTTTTGAACTAAGTTTTTGCTTTTTCCTGACTTCTCATTCAAACAGAAACACTGGGTCTTCTTTGGGTCTCAAGACTGCTGATCTTCCTTCACCACACATCAGCTCTAACTACATTACCTAGGTTCTCTTAGATTTCCAGCCTGCCAACATGCATTGCAGATTTTGAGATTTCTAAGCATCCATGACCATATTGAGAAAGTCAATTCCAAGGCAGGTTGTTGAGAAGTCTGGGGGTCCCTGAGAAGAGAAGGGTCTGGGGTTCTTGAGGAGGAGGAAAGGACAAACTTTTTTTCTATTACATTCCTTAGTTGTAGTCACATAAAGCTTTTTTTTGTTTATGCCTGGAACTGATAATTAAACAACTCAGTTTAAACTCTGTACTAGGGAAGGTGATGGAGTTCCAGTTGAGCTATTTCAAATCTTAAAAGATGATGCTGTGAAAGTGCTGCACTCTATATGCCAGAAAATTTGGAAAACTCAACAGTTGCCACAGGACTGGAAAAGATCAGTTTTCATTCCAATTCCAAAGAAAGGCAATGCCAAAGAACACTCAACACACACACATACTGCAGACAGTTGTAACTGACTCTTTGCTACTCCATGGAATGTAGCCCACTAGGTTCCTCCATAAATGGGATTCTCCAGGCAAGAATATTGGAGTGGGTTGCCATTTCCTTCTCCAGGGGATCTTCCCAACCCAGGGATTGAACCGAGGTCTCCCGCATTGCAGGCAGATGCTTTAACCTCTGAGCATCTCAAACTACCGCACAATTGCACTTATCTCACACACTAGTAAAATAATGTTTCAAATTCTCCAAGCCAGGCTTCAGCAATATGTGAACCATGAACTTCCAGATGTTCAAATTGAATTTAGAAAAGGCAGAGGATCCAGAGATCAAATAACCAATCTGCCGGATCATTGAAAAAGTAAGAGTTCCAGAAAAACATCTACTTCTGCTTTATTGACTTATGCCAAAGCCTTTGACTGTGTGGATCACAACAAACTGCAGAAAATTCTGAGAGAGATGGGAATACCAGACCAACTGACCTGCCTTCTGAGAAATCTGTATGCAGGTCAGGAAGCAACAGTTAGAATTGGACATGGAACAAAAGACTGGTTCCAAATCAGGATACGAGCGGGTCAAGGCTGAATATTATCACCCTGCTTATTTAACTTATATGCAAAGTACATCATGTGAAATGCTGGGCTGGATGAAGCACAAGCTGGAATCAAGATTGCCAGGAGAAATATCAATAACCTCAGATATGCAGAAGACACCACCTTTACTGCAGAAAGTTAGGAAGAATTAAAGAACCTCTTGATGAAAGTGAAAGAGGAGAGTGAAAAAGTTGGTGAAAAGCTCAACATTCAGAAAACTCAGATCATGGCATCCAGTCTAATCACTTCATGGCAAATAGATGGGGTACAATAGAAACAGTGAGAAACTTTATTTTGAGGGATTCTAAAATCACTGCAGATGGTGACTACAGCCATGAAATTAAAAGAAGTGTGCTGCTTGGAAGAAAGGCTATGCCAACCTAGATAGCATATTAAAAAGCAGAGACATTACTTTGCCAACATAGGTCCGTCTAGTCAAGGCTATGGTTTTCTCAGTGGTCAGGTATGAATGTGAAAAGAAAGAAAGCTGAGCACTGAAGAAGTGATGCTCTTGAATTGTGGTGTTGGAGAAGACTCTTTAGAATTCCTTGAACTGCAAGGAGATCCAACCAGTTTATTCTAAAAGAAATCAGTCCTGAATATTCATTGGAAGGACTGGTGCTGAAACTGAAACTCCAACACTTTGGCCACCTATTGCGAAGAACTGACTCATTTGAAAAGCCCCTGATGCTGGGAAAGATTGAAGGCAGGAGGAGAAGGGAACAACAGAGTATGAGATGGTTCATGGATCACCCAGTCAATGGACTTGAGTTTGAGTAAGCTCCAGGAGTTGGTGATGAACAGGGAATCTTGGCATGCTGTAGTCGATGGGGTTGCAAAGAGTTGGACAGGACTGAGTGACTGAACTGAACAACAATGTGTCCTGCTTCAGGACAGTTTCTTCTTCCTGAAAACCTTTGACTAATCCTGAGGGAGATCAACCCTGGGATTTCTTTGGGAGGAATGATGCTAAAGCTGAAACTCCAGTACTTTGGCCACATCATGCGAAGAATTGACTCATTGGAAAAGACTCTGATGTTGGGAGGGATTGGGGGCAGGAGGAGAAGGGGACGACAGAGGATGAGATGGCTGGATGGCATCAGGGACTCAATGGACGTGAGTCTGAGTGATCTCTGAGAGATGGCGATGAATAGGGAGGCGGCGTGCTGTGATTCATGGAGTCGCAAAGAGTCGGACATGACTGAGCGACTGAACTGAACTGAATCCTGATACCTTAGAACGTAAAGTATGGGAGTGAGTCTGCTAAGATCTTTCTATTGTTAAATTCTAATTCTGTTATCCTAAGATGTAACCTGTGGGAATAGGCCTGGTAAAATTATCACAAACTTGAGACATTCTTTTGATTTATTGTAATAATTAATTTAAAAGTCTATAACTGCCTTGCTTATACTAGCAAGGGCGGCACTCTCCATCCCCCTTCTGATGTCTTTGTCAGAAGCTTTGTGTTTTTTTTTTTCAACTTTAATAAAACTTTGCTATACAAAAGATCTTTAGTGATCAAGCCTGGTCCCTGATCCTTAAGCTAAATCTTCTTCAGAGATCATGAATCCAACATTGTTTACTGTAAGCTATCAGTTCAGTTCAGATCAGTCACTCAGTCGTGTCCGACTCTTTGAGACCCCATGAATCGCAGCACGCCAGGCCTCTCTGTCTATCACCTCAATATGAGCCAATTCTTTATACTTTATTTATATCATAGTTGATTCTGTTTCTCTAGAGAACCCTGATATTACAATATAGATTAGTAAACTTTAATCTATGCCATAGTATTAACAGTTGATTTTGAGCCATGAGTAAAACACTGAATAAGACCAATGCATATTTCTTATTAAATCATGTTTCCTCAATCAATATATAGTAAACTAAGAGGAGATTCAATTGGAAAAACTTAAAAAATATCTTAATATTTTGTTTAGCATTGCAATTTTATAAAAAATAGTGCATTTATCTATTATTTCTGTAGAGTTATCTTTTATATTTTTAATGAGTAGAAGGAAACAGAAATAATTTTGCAAATAAAAAAAATTATTTTGTCAAGTTATCAGACATTACTGCAGTCTTTCATAATTAGTCTCAGGTAAGTGGATATGGCTTTTAATAAGTGTATAGTTTCAAAAAGAAAGACAAACAAAAGAAAGGCAAAGGAAAAAGAGCAAAATTACCAGCACTTCAAGTAATTTTGAATTTCTGACTTCCCCTAGTTGGAACAAACATGAGAACTATGGCTCTCTGCCATGCCTCTCCGATGCAGTATTTCTGCTCTTTCATATTGCACCCACATTGCAGAGAAGGGATAACAAGCAATCTGGTTTTAACTGGCATCAATTAATGTACCAGTTATCTATTCCCACTAGACAATCTACCCCTAAACTTAGTAATTTACAGCCATGACCATTTTTTTACCTCAGGATTTTCTGGATCAGCTGGGTGGTTTTTATATCTAGATTGATTTTCACTTGGGAACCCACTCAAGTATTCATGCTTGGAGAATTCCATGGAGGGAGGAGCCTGGTGGGCTACATACAGTCCATGGGGTCACAAAGAGTCAGACAGGACTTCACTTTTGCTTTCTCATGTGTATGGGGCATCTGATATATTTGTGATGGTCATATGATCTTGTATGACTTCACATTTCTGGTGATTATTGGCTTAAAGCTCAATATTCAGAAAATGAAGATCATGGCATCCGGTCCCATCACTTCATGGCAAATAGATGGGAAAATAGTGGAAACAGTGTCAGACTCTATTTTGGGGGGCTCCAAAATCACTACAGGTGGTAATTACAGCCACAAAATTAAAAGATGCTTACTCTTTGGAAGAAAAGTTATGACCAACCTATACAGCATATTCAAAAGCAGAGACATTACTTTGCTGACTAAGGTCTGTCTAGTCAAGGCTATGGTTTTTCCAGTGGTCATGTATGGATCTGAGAGTTGGACTGTGAAGAAGGCTGAGTGCTGAAGAATTGACGTGTTTAAACTGTTGTGTTGGAGAAGACTCTTAAGAGTCTCTTGGACTGCAAGGAGATCCAACCAGTCCATTCTGAAGGAGATCGATCAACCCTGGGATTTCTTTGGAAGGAATGATGCTAAAGCTGAAACTCCAGTACTTTGGCCACCTCATGTGAAGAGCTGACTCATTGGAAAAGACTTTGATGCTGGGAGGGATTGGGGGCAGGAGGAGAAGGGGACC
>SJYC01018051.1:0-10271 GCA_006408675.1 Madoqua kirkii
ATATATTTGTGATGGTCATATGATCTTGTATGACTTCACATTTCTGGTGATTATTGGCTTAAAGCTCAATATTCAGAAAATGAAGATCATGGCATCCGGTCCCATCACTTCATGGCAAATAGATGGGAAAATAGTGGAAACAGTGTCAGACTCTATTTTGGGGGGCTCCAAAATCACTACAGGTGGTAATTACAGCCACAAAATTAAAAGATGCTTACTCTTTGGAAGAAAAGTTATGACCAACCTATACAGCATATTCAAAAGCAGAGACATTACTTTGCTGACTAAGGTCTGTCTAGTCAAGGCTATGGTTTTTCCAGTGGTCATGTATGGATCTGAGAGTTGGACTGTGAAGAAGGCTGAGTGCTGAAGAATTGACGTGTTTAAACTGTTGTGTTGGAGAAGACTCTTAAGAGTCTCTTGGACTGCAAGGAGATCCAACCAGTCCATTCTGAAGGAGATCGATCAACCCTGGGATTTCTTTGGAAGGAATGATGCTAAAGCTGAAACTCCAGTACTTTGGCCACCTCATGTGAAGAGCTGACTCATTGGAAAAGACTTTGATGCTGGGAGGGATTGGGGGCAGGAGGAGAAGGGGACCACAGAGGATGAGATGGCTAGATGGTATCACTGACTCAATGGACGTGAATCTGAGTGAACTCCGGGAGTTGATGATGGACAGGGAGGCCTGTCGTGCTGTGATTCATGGGGTCACAAACAGTCGGACACGACTGAGTGACTGAACTGAACTAAACTAGGGCACTTATCCTCTGCATGGTTTGCCATCCTTAAGCAGGCTAACTTATACTCTGTTATATTAGTCTCAAATTTCTGAAGTGGACAAACATGTTTCAAATCTCTATGTTGCCTTTTCTACTTTTCAGTTCTCTGAAGCAAGTCATATAGCCAAGATCTGTGTGGGTGAGATTATGGCATACTTGCAATATGTGCAGTGGATGCATGAAGAGATAGATAGTAGTACTGAATCTCATATATACTATATTTTTCATACTAATGCACAAGTACTATGCACAGTGTGGACATGGGAAAACGGAGAATTCATGTCCTGGGTGAAACTGAGCTGGATGGTACAAAATTTCATCATGCTACTTGGAACAGGATGCTATTTAAAACTTATGAATTGTTTATTTCTGGAATTTTCCACATAATATTTTTGGACTGTGGTTGACAGCACATAACTGAAACCAGGGATAGTGAAACCATGGATAACAGGGAACTACTACAATCAAAACAAGGAGAGGACTATTCTGTGGACATTACTTTTCAATCTATGCTCTAAGAGAAAAGAAAAATAGACTAAATAGTAGAACAGACACAATTGGCAGATATAACTAATGATTGTACCAGCAATCGGCACAGAAGGAAAAATACAGACAGAAGTAGTTTAAAGAAACAGAAGATCCAATATCTGACTAATCAGTATTACAGAGAGACAGGAAAGAGAAGAAATAAAAAATTTGGAGGAGTAGCACTATTTGAAAAAGAAGAAATAGCCTACAGTTTTCCAAGCTTATATATTAAGTCCTCAGATTGAAATACATATATAACATCAAAAGAGAACAAACTAAAATGCACTGATACACTGTAGTCAAAATTTAGAATTAAAAAAAAAATTCTAAAAGCTGTCAGAAAGAACAAAATATTACCCTTACAAAAGAATCTGCTGAGCATAAAACTTTTCATCAGAAGCAATGAATGAAACCAAGAAAATAAGCAATATAATAAAATATTAGAGGACAATAATGTTGGACATAAATTAGCACACCTAACCAAACTACCACACAGTGTGAGGATGAAATGAAGATGTTTATGAACATAATGGACCTTAATACTCACAGACTATCTATAAAGGCATAGCCAGAGCCAATAGGCTAGGGAGAATTTTTAAAAGTCTAGAAAGAACAAAATAATAATTAGCATGCAAATTTATAAAAAATCATTTTAAATGTAAAAATTAGTATGCAGTAAAATTATTTCCTTAAAAATAGCAATCTGGAATGAAAATGCCAGTTTATATCCACATGTAATTTGTAGCTGACTGTAAGCAGAGAAGTAAAAAATTAAAATGTATTAGTATCTTATTTTGGATGGGGATAAATAAAGGTAATTAATAAAGAAGGCTATTTTACTTTAAATAACACTGTATTGGACATTTATTGGACTTATTTCCAATCTTTTGATTTCCTTTATTTTTTCTTGGATCTGTACTATGTGAGTCACATACATAAACACACACACACACACACACACACATACACAGATACACAGACACACACACACACACAACCAGGTACTTGTTCTCTTCAGTCTGAATGGAAGACAAAAACCCAAAACAAGGCTACAAGGATGCTGCCTCATCCAGATATTGAAAGAAAGAAAGAAATGTGGTATTTCATGGAAAGTTTAAAATTTGTTGTACAATTAATTAATCAGTGTTGGAAGCAAATATCCAGAGAAGTGGTGTCCAGTGTTCAGCAACTGTAGTAATAGTATTATAACCAAATTATAGTCGATATAATTTTGGCTACAACTCCATTCATGCATTCATTTTCTAATCATTTCTCTGTTCATTCATTCATTAAAAATTATACCTTAATATCTACCTTGGGTTAAGCTAGGTGCTAGAAAAACAGTAGTGAGCAAGAAAAAGAAAGCCCAGATTTTCAGTAACCCTAAAATATAATGAGTACAGAGAGAGAGAGAGAGATAACTATATGAATAGTACATAGAAAGTGAAACAGTATAAGGTGATAGGTGGTGATACAGGAGCTTTTTACATGGAATGGCCAAGAAAGACTATTCTCAGAGCTAAATTCTCCTATTTCAGTTTTATAAATTTTAGTTTAGTTTTCTTTGGGGGGGGCATTCTATAGATCCTTTGAGGCTCTCCTTGTGGATTAGCAGACTAAAATGGCAATCCACTCCAGTATTCTTGCCTGGAGAATCCCATGGACAGAGAAGCCTAGTAGGTTACAGTCCATGGGGTCGCAAAGAGTCGAACACAACTGAGCGACTTCACCTCACCTCACCATAGATTCTTTGGGGCTTCCCTTGTGGCTCAACTGGTAAAGAATCTGCCTGCAATGCAGGAGACCTGGGTTTGATCCCTGGGTTGGGAAGATCCCATAGAGAAGGGAAAGGCCACCCGTCAGTATTCTTGCCTGGGGAGTCCATGGACTATATTAGCAGACTAAAATGGCAATCCACTCCAGTATTCTTGCCTGGAGAATCCCATGGACAGAGAAGCCTAGTAGGTTACAGTCCATGGGGTCGCAAAGAGTCGAACACAACTGAGCGACTTCACCTCACCTCACCATAGATTCTTTGGGGCTTCCCTTGTGGCTCAACTGGTAAAGAATCTGCCTGCAATGCAGGAGACCTGGGTTTGATCCCTGGGTTGGGAAGATCCCATAGAGAAGGGAAAGGCCACCCGTCAGTATTCTTGCCTGGGGAGTCCATGGACTATACAGATTCTTTAAGATTGTTCTGCCAGTGCTAGCCAAACTCAAGTTCTATGATTGCCCTAGAGTCCTGATAGGTACTATCTGGTATCAGCCAATTTTCAAAACCTGAGAACAGATCAATTCAGTCACTCAGTCACGTCCAGCTCTTTGCAATCCCATCGACTGCAGCATGCCAGGATTCCCTGTCCACCACCAACTCCTGGAGCTTACTCAAACTCATGTCCATCAAGTCGATAATGCCATCCAACCATTTCATCCTCTGTCATCCCCTTCTCCACCTACCTTCAATCTTTCCCAGCATCAGGGTCTTTTGCAATGAGTCACTTCTTCACAATCGGTGGCCAAAGTGTTGGAGTTTCAGTTTCAGCAACAGTCCTTCCAATGAATATTCAGGACTAATTTCCTTTAGGATGGACTAGTTGGATCTCCATGCAATCCAAGGAATTCTAAAGAATCTTCTTCAACACCACAGTTCAAAGGCATCAATTCTTCAGCGCTCAGCTTTCTTTATAGTCCAACTCTCACATCCATACATGACTACTAGAAAAGCCATAGCCTTGACTAGATGGACTTTGTTGCTAAAGTAATGCCTCTGCTTTTTAAAAATATAAATTGTTTTTTAAATATAAATTTTTTTAAAATATAAATTTATTTATTTTAATTTGAGGTTATTTACTTTACAATATTGTATTGGCTTTGCCATGAAGTGAAAGTGAAGTGAAGTCACTTAGTTGTGTCCGACTCTTTGTGACAAAATGGACTGTAGCCTATCAGGCTCCTCCATCCATGGGATTTTCCAGGCAAGAGTGCTAGAGTGGACTGCCATTTCCTTCTCCAGGGGATCTTCCTGGCCCAGGAATAGAACCCAGGTCTCCCACATTGGAGGCAGATGCTTTGCCATCAACACAAATCCGCCATGGGTGTACACGTGTTCCCCATCCTGAACTCCCCTCCCACCTCCCTCCCCATATCATCCCTCTGGGTCATCCCAGTGCACCAACCCCAAGCATCCTGTATCCTGCATCGAATCTGGACTGGTGATTCATTTCATATATGATATTATGCATGTTTCAATGCCATTCTCCCGAATCACCCCACCCTCTCTCTCTCCCACAGAGCCCAAAAGTCCGTCCTATACATCTGTCTCTTTTGCTGTTTTACATACAGGGTTATCATTACTATCTTTCTAAATTCCATATATATGTGTCAGTATACTGTATTGGTATTTTTCTTTCTGGCTTACTTCAATCTGTATAATCAGCTCCAGTTTCATCCACCTCATTAGAACTGATTCAAATGTATTTTTTTTAATGGCTGAGTAATACTCCATTGTGTATATGTACCACTGCTTTCTTATCCATTCATCTGCTGATGGACATCTAGGTTGTTTCCATGTCCTGGCTATTATAAACAGTGCTGCGATGAACATTGGGGTACATGTGTCTCTTTCAGTTCTGGTTTCCTCAGTGTGTATGCCCAGTAGTAGGATTGCTAGGTCATAAGGCAGTTCTATTTGCAGTTTTTTAAGGAATCTCCACACTGTTCTTCATACTGGCTGTACTAGTTTGCATTCCCACCAACAGTGTAAGAGGGTTCCCTTTTCTCCACACCCTCTCCAGCATTCATTACTTGTAGACTTTTGGATAGCAGCCACTGTGACTGGTGTGAAATGGTACCTCACTGTGGTTTTGATTTGCATTTCTCTGATAATGAGTGATGTTGAGCATCTTTTCATGTGTTTGTTAGCCATCTGTATGTCTTCTTTGGAGAAATGCCTGTTTAGTTCTTTGGCCCAGGAAGGAAAAAATAGAAAATCTTAACAGACCCATCACAAGCACAGAAAATTGAAACTGTAATCAGAAATCTTCCAGCGAACAAAAGCCCAGGTCCAGATGGCTTCACAGTTGAATTCTACCAAAAATTTAGAGAAGAGCTATGCCTCTGCTTTTTAATATGCTGTCTAGGTTTGTAATAGCCTTTCTTCCAAGGAGCACACATCTTTTAATTTCATGACTGCGGTCACCATCTGCAGTGATTTTAGAATCCCCCAAAATAAAATTTCTCACTGTTTCTATTGTACCCCATCTACTTGCCATGAAGTGATTGGACTGGATGCCATGATCTGAGTTTTCTGAATGTTGAGCTTTAAGCCAACTTTTTCACTCTCCTCTTTCACTTTCATCAAGAGGCTCTTTAGTTCTTCACCTTCTGCCATAAGGGTAGTGTCATCTGCATATCTGAGGTTATTGATATTTCTCTCGGCGATCTTGATTCCAGCTTGTGCTTCTTCCAGCCCAGTACTTCTCATGATGTATTCTGACTCTGCATAGAAGTTAAATAAGCAGGGTGATGATATACAGCCTTGATGGACTCCTTTTCTTCTTTGGAACCAGTCTGTTGTTCCATGTCCAGTTCTAATTGTTACTTCCTGACCTGCATACAGCTTTCTCAAGAGGCAGGTCAGATGGTCTGGTATTCCCATTTCTTTCAGAATTTTCCAGTTTGTTGTGATCCACACAGTCAAAGGCTTTGGCATAGTCAATAAAGTTTTTCTGGAACTCTCTTGCTTTTCGATGATCCAACAGATGTTGGCTATTTGTTTTTAGGTTCCTCTGTCTTTCTAAATCCACTTTGAATATCTGGAAGTTCTCAGTTCACATACTATTGAAACCTGGCTTGGAGAATTATGAGTATTACTTTGCTAGTTTACTTTACTAGCATGTGCGATGAATGCAATTGTGTGGTAATTTGAACATTCTTTGGCATTGCCTTTCTTTGGGATTGGAAGGAAAACTGACCTTTTCCAGACCTGTGGCCTCTGCTGGGTTTTCCAAATTTGCTGGCATATAGAGTGCAGCACTTTCACAGCATCATCTTTTAAGATTTCAAATAGTTAGCTGGAATTTCATCACCTCCACTAGCTTTATTTGTAGTGATGCTCCCTAAGGCCCACTTGACTTCGCATCTCAGGATGTCTGGCTCTAGGTGAGTGATCACACCTTCATGGTTATCTGAATCATAAAAATATTTTTTTGTGTAGTTCTGTGCATTCTTGCCACTTCCTCTTCCTAATATCTTCTGCTTATGTTAGGTCCATACTATTTCTGTCCTTTATTGTGCCCATCTTTGCATGAAATGTTCTCTTGTTATCTCTAGTTTTCTTGAAGAGATCTCTAGTCTTTCCCATTCTATTGTTTTCCTCTATTTCTTTGCAGGATCATTGAGGAAAGCTTTATTATCTCTCCTTGCTATTCTTTGGAACTCTGCATTCAGATGCTTTTATCTTTCCTTTTCCCCTTTGCCTTTAGCTTCTCTTCTTTTTTCAGATATCTGTAAGGCATTCTCAGACAACCATTTTGCCTTTTTGCATTTCTTTCTTATGGGGATGGTTTGATAACTCCCTCCTGTACAATGTCATGAACCTCTCTCCATCTTTGACTGCAAGGAATGTATCAATCTGATTTTGGTATAAGACAGCCTTCACTTTTAGCATGAACTGAAAGTTCAAGTTTCCCAAACTGCCTTCAGGTTGTAGAATTCATGAGACTCTCAGAATGCATCAAAAGCTGTTATGCTCATGGTTATAATTTGTTACAGAAAAGGGATATATTCAAATTAGCCAAAGAAAGAGACACATAGGTCAGAGTCTAGGAGAGTTACATATGCAAAGCTTCTGTTCTCAGGACACATTACCCTACTGGTACTGATGTGTGACAATATGCATGTGATATTGCCAACCAAGGAAGTTCACTAGAGCTTTGGAGTCCAGAGTTTCAACTGGCATGACTGATTGGATGGCTTCCCATATGGCTGACCTAAATCCCTGGTCTCCCCTTCCCTTAATATAATATCCTGTGGCCGGAGAGGCCCATCATGCAGTAACTTATTAGTAAGTATCACACTATCAGATGTGGTACCAAGGGTTTATCATGAAAAATAAAGATAATTCTATCACTCTGGAAATTCCAAGGCCGTAGAGATTAATTTAGGAACCAGGGACCCAGCTGATCCTCTCTATGGGCAACATCAATTCTTTACTACACTGGTAAAATGTACATGTGTTTTAAAAGTTAAAACAACTGTTATATTCTTATTTTAATAAATTTAATATCAGATAAATATTCAAAGGAAGAAATTAAAATCCTCTTTCATTTCAATATTTGGCAACTGAGTTAGCTCTTGATTGTGTCTGACTCTTTGTGATCCCATGGACTGTAGCCCACCAGGCTCCTCTGTCCATGGAATTCTCCAGGCAAGATTACTGGAGTGGTAGCCATTCCATTCTGCAGTGCACCTTCCCAACCCAGGGATCCAACCTGGGTCTCTTGCCTTGCAGGCAGATTCTCTATTGTCTCAGCAACCAGAGAATTCAGATATAACCAACAGTTAAACTTTGATACATATTTATTTCCTGTTTATTTCTAGGATTTTTAAATCAGATTGCAAATGCAATTCTGTATTTTGCTTGTAGTAGATACTTGACTAGATTTTCTCAGACTCCATTTCAACCTGTTTCCATTAGCAGTGTTTAGAAAGCTAAAAACTACATTTTTCAGATTCCTTTCCAAAAAGGAGTAGAGTCAAGATAAGGTCACTGGGATTTAGGAATGAGATGGAGGCATTTTCTACAGCTTTGTTGGCTGAGAAACAATTCTGAGAATCCTGACTACTGGGGAACTTGGCTCCACTCCTAGTGTCTGGTCACCAGCGTCACAGATGGGGAACAGTTGAGATGGCAGTGATAGCTGCAGTTAGAAGCACCAACTTTCTACTGTTTGCAGTAGAGACTGTGCTGTGACCTCAAAACCAACAGAATGCAGGTGAGTCCATTCCTGTTGAGCTGATTATAGTTTAAAAATAATTTTGTAAGTATTTAATTCCTGGTACTGAGTCCTTTCTTTACAATATACTTGGAGTGATTTTTATTCCCATCTGTGAAACCTGAGTGAAAGAGTTTTTTTAAAGAATATATTATAAATGTTTTCCCAATCATTAAAATATTCTTAAGAAAAATCATTTTAAATTTCAACTTAAAAATTCCTCTACATTGTTCAGCTCTTCAGGAACTAACTTCTAGGATCAATTTAGAAAATCAAAATGCTTTCCTAAATTATTCGTTTCTTCTGGAATCTGGGTTACCAAATCTGTTATTTTAAAAAAGAGTTCTGTAAGTAGCTAACAAACTTGTGGTTACCAAAAGGGAAAGCCTGTGGTGGAGGGATAAATTAGGAATTAGAGATTGACGGATACACACTGCCCTATATTAAATAGCTTCCCAGGTGATGCAGTGGTAAAGAATCCATCTGCCAACAGAGGATATGTGAGATGCAGGAGCTGCGGTTTCAATCCCTGGGTCAAGAAGATCCCCTGGAGGAGGGAATGGCAAAAAACCCAGCATTCTTGCCTGGAAAATCTCATGAAAAGAGAAGCCTGGCGGGCTATAGTCCATAGGGTCACAAAGAGTTGGACATGATGAGCATGTGTGCATGGGCATATATAAAACAGATAATCAAAGGACCTACTGTATAGAACAGGGAACTCTACTCAGCACTTCACAGCAATCCTATATGGGTAAATAATATGAAAAAGAATGGATATATGTATATCTGTATATGTATATGTATAACAGACTCACTTTGCTGTCCACCTAAAACTAACACAACACTGTAAATTGACTATACTCCAGTATAAAATAAAAACTAAATTAAGAAAAAAAGAGTTCTGTATATTTAAATTCTATAAAGTTTATGGGATATATCCAGTTATAGGAACATAAGTGTAATGTTTCAATCTTCTATGACATCATTTATCTTTGCTTGAAGAAGCCAGACCTTAGAAAGATGTGGATGGGTACTGCCAAAGCAACTGTGCTTTCATAATCTGCTCAAATTTCTGCAAGTTTTATTCCAGATATTTCCACGAGTTAATGAACATATTAGACATAGTTTATAACACAGACAAAATTTAAAACCAAAATTTTCTTGGATCTTACTTATAATAAAATTTCCAGCAAATTTGGAAAACTCAGCAGTGGCCAAAGGACTGGAAAACGTCAATTTTCACTCTAATGCCCTCCAATGAAGGGCAATGTCAAAGAGTGTTCAAACTGTAGGACAGTTGCACTAATTTCAAATACTAGCAAGGTAATGCTCAAAATCCTTCAAGCTAGGCTTCAACAGTTTGTGAACCGAGAACTTCCAGGTGTACAAGCTGAATTTAGAACAGGCAGAAGAACCAGAGATCAAACTGCCAGCATCTGCTGGATCACAGAAAAAGGAAGGGGACTCCAGAAAAGCATCTACTTCTATTTCATTGACTATGCCAAAGCTTTTGATTGTGTGTATCACAATAATCTGTGGAAAATTCTTAAAGAGATGGGAATACCACTCCACCTTATCTGTCTCCCAAGAAACTTTTATGCAAGTCAAGAAGGAACAGTTAGAACCAGACATGGAAAAAAGCACTAGTTCAAGTATGGGAAAGGAGTATACCGAGGCTATATATCGTCATCCTGCTTATTCAATTTGCATGTAGAGCACATCATGAGAAATGCCAGGCTGGATGAAGCTCAAGCTGGAATCAAAATTACTGAGAGAAACATCAGTAATCTCAAATATGCACATGACACCACTGTAATGGCAGAAAGAGAAGAGGAACTAAGCTTCTTGATAAAAGTGAAAGATGAAAATGAGAAGGCTAGCTTAAAACTCAACATTCAAAAAACTAAGATCATGTCATCTGGTCCCATCACTTCATGGCAAATAGATGGGGAAATAATGGAAACAG
>SJYC01018053.1:0-12728 GCA_006408675.1 Madoqua kirkii
GCAAAGGTTTCCTTAATGGGTGAAATTCTTTTGCATCTAAGGAGGGAAAATAAAGTAATGCGTGTCATTGGAAAGCCTTTTTCAATGGGCATTTAGATTATTTTTTAGATCTAATTATACAGTTAGCCAGGGCTTCCCTGGTGGCTCAGATGGTAAAGAGGCTGCTAGCACTGCAGGAGATCCAAGTTCGATCACTGGGTCAGGAAGATCCCCTGGAGAAGGAAATGGCAACCCACTCCAGTATCTGCCTGGAAAATTCCATGGACAGAGGAGTTTGGCAGGCTGCAATCCATGAGGTCACAAAGAGTCAGACACGACTGAGTGACTTCACTTTCACACTGTTAGCCAGTGTAGTCAGCCTCCTTTCCAGATTATAATACCTAACTTGTCTGATGATAGTTCTTCCTAAACACGCTTTTCCTGATGAATTCATTTGGTCCTTTCAATGTAGCAGGCCTTTCTTTGTGCTATCTCAGGATCGATTTAAATATCTATTTCAGGTATTTGCTCAGAGCCTACTGTCGGCTCCTTTCTACGCTCTGTCTCCTGCTTTCAGCCCTCTGAACACCTGCTCCATACCCATATGGATATCATTGTCTATTTCCTGATCTGTTTAGGCTCTCTTGGCTTCATGTACCGTTTTGCCAGTTTTATAGAATTCTTGGATTTGTCATTCAGTAAATTATTATTGATAATCTACTGTGCTCTGGTCACAAAGTACTGTTTCCCACCAACATTAGTGTATACTCTCTTGTTCTCAAAGAGCCCATTCTATCAAGTCAGCATGCAAGCAGTAGAATTTAGACACCGGACTCCTAAATCTCCAGGCCTTTTGTGGTATTCCATCACCTTTCTGTGTTCCTTTCACTTATTGAGCTATTTCCTGCCATCTGGTCAAACTTCAAATGCCAGTTGTGCCAGGAAGTCTCCTTAGAAAAAATTAGCACTAGAATACTCCCTCTCCTGCAACTACCAGTTGGTGTCAGTCTAACAGTATCTGTCACACATGTTGTATAGTATATGGTAATTTGGGGATGCCTCTGTCTCGCCTAATAAAGAGTGATCTATTGGAAACCATTTCCTCTATTTCATGCATAAACCTGGGCACATATATAGTTGAATAGTAAACGTTTGCTGATGTGACTAACTGGTCTGTTAACATCATTACAAACTAACTCACTTTCAACTTCCTCAGTGTTCACTTGTTCAATCCAAGTGCTGCTGTAAAGAGAAACTCTGCTATGAAAGGAATCCAGTTGGGGAAATGAATTGGGGGGCCATTAGCTTACAATGGTAGGATATTCCCAAATTCATTTGGAAGGTTTGGAGGCTCTATGGTATTGTCAAGGTCATTGACATGATTGTCAGGGGACTTGGGTTGCCATATTGTTTCTGCTGACAATTAGCTGCATAATTATTGACAAGTTTCACATCTCTGAGAAAGTCTCAGGTTTTTCATTTCACATATCAATCATTCATTTAGCATCTTTTGTCTGCCAGGCACTATACTAGGTACTTTTGTCAAAAAAGGAATGAGGCACTATTGCTAAACCAAAGGAGCTTGAGTGTAGCAATTATATAACCATATACACCAATAATTACTATAAAGTAAGTTGAGAACATTTATTGTGGAAAGTTCAGTGGGAATGGAGGGAAGAGAGTGATAGTTTTGGCTAATGTGGTGAAGGCTTTACAGAGAGGGTATGTATTAGTTCTGACTGTTTCCTTGACAGATAAAAAGGAGTTGTGACAGTACTTTCTATGCAGTGTGTAAATGCAGAACAGTAGGAAATTGAATGAGCTGGTTAGAGGCAGTGTGCTGTTCAGAACTGTTTGAACCATAGACCTGATGGGAGAAGATCAGAAATGGGCTACAGGAGGCCAAAGAAAACTCTGTATTTTCTGAGAAGTGGGCACATTTTTCTTGCATATCATTGGATTTCAAACTGTGCCTTTTGGAGTCTAACATTCTGTAGAGGACCTCCAGGGCTGCTCCCACCTAGAGATGTGAAACAGAGAGGAGGGCTAGAAGTTAAACTGGCCTTTTACTTCAACCATTTTAGCTCTTAATTTGTGGTTTTATTTTGGGGTTTTGCAAAAGATTAAGCTTCACAATCAACCTTATTTCTAAAAATAGAGTAATGCAAAGTTTTGTGAGAAAATATGCAGAGACTGATGGAGTTTAAGGATGGATGCATTTGTCCTATAGAAAGAGCCTGAGGGCAGCACTCTGGAGCGTGGACCTAAGACTGCAGAGACTTGGCCCAAGGAGTCTATTCAAAGCTTTATAGGAACGCAAGGGAGAGATGATGAGGCCCAAAGAGAAAACAGTGGCAGCAGCAGTGACAATGGCTGGGAAGAAGAATGTAATCTATAGAAACTAATGTGTTAATAATATGGAATTAGAATGGTTAATCACTGCTCTCTAGTGTGGTGGTAGGCTGTTGCTCTCAGCATTTGATTTTCCTCTTTTCAAGCCATATTCATATTCTATTAATTTCCCTCTACTGCTGATAATGCCCTCTTCCCAGCAATGTGGCTGCCTAGTCATTACTGCAGGCTTCTGAAATGTGGTTTATAGAGAGGTGAGCAGTCTGGCTGATTCTTACCCACCAGCCTACAATGGCTTGTTCAGGTCTCACAACATTGACAAAAAAGTCGCCGAGTGTCTTCCTTGCAAAATCCCTATTAGTGCAAGTTTCTGTGAATCTAACTGAATATCTGGCCTGCAGATCCAAAATGAGCATTTAATTGATCTTATGGCATTCCCTTTGAACTCTCAAAGTCTCTGCTTGATACTTTTCTAGTTCTCCTGTGAATGGTTTATATTTTTTATGCTCATACATTTGAAGGATAAAAATTTTGGCAGCACACCTGAAAGAATAATGCTACTATATGAGTCGTCAATCATTACTATATAATTCTCTGCTTGATACTTTTCTAGTTCTCCTGTGAATGGTTTATATTTTTTATGCTCATACATTTGAAGGATAAAAATTTTGGCAGCACACCTGAAAGAATAATGCTACTATATGAGTCGTCAATCATTACTAGATAAGCACTACTTAATTGTAACAGTGTCTTGCTGTTATAACAACAGTGTCTTGTTAGGGTTATAAAACTACCCACAGACTGCCTGGATCTAAACTTAGTCTACACTGTTTATTAGTGGAAACGAAACAATTTTGACCAAGGTTTCCAACTTTCTTAACTTTCTAAATCTTAATTTTTCTCATAATAAAATGAAGGAAGTTTCTTTGAAGGTTAAATGAGATAATCCACATAAAGCATTTTGTACAATGGCCGGTGCATATTAGATTTCAACAAAAGTTAGCTACCTTATCATGACTTTGAAATTATCATGTCATTATTATTTTCATATGGACTTGCCTCATAGCTCAGTCGGTAAAGAATCTGCCTGCAATTCAGGAGACCTGGGTTCAGTTCCTGGGTTGGGAAGATCCCTTGGAGAAGGAAATGGCAAGCAACTCCAGTAGTCTTGCCTGGAGAATCCCATGGACAGAGGAGCCTAGTGGGCTAGAGTCCATGGGGTCCCAAGAGTCGGACACGACTTAGGACTCAACCACCACCATTATTTTCATACAGTCAACAATTTCTGTCATATTCCCTTTGCTTCCTGTCCGTATTTTCTCTCTTGAATACTCATGAGGAAACATTTTTATGAATTGTTATAACACACTGTCTTAATTCTTACTCATGTCTAGCTACCTGGCTTTACATGATGCTGCATGACCTACACGGCTAGCATTATATCTGGTGACAATCCATATGCTTATAGGCTTAGATGCATATATGCAAGATGACTTTTTACACTTTTGTTAAAATTAGTAGGCAAACTGTCCAAGTTTCACATAATACCACACATATATGACAGTGGGAGAAGAAACACTGGACTATGCTATAAAGTCTCTTCATGAAAGTATAATAGCTGCAAGAGTTGTTGAGAAATTATTGGACTGAGATTTAGGAAACTAGAACTCTAACTTAATTCTCAGTTTTCTGATTTAAGGAGTGGGCCTAAGATCTGACAGCTCTAAATACTTGCTGATTCAACGGCCAATGAGAACAAGAAAACAGTACATTTGCCACACGGATGCATCATTATTATCCAAAGCCCATGGTTTAGATTGCAGTTCACTTTTGGTGTACATTTCACAGGTTTTGACAAATGTGTAATGATAGATCTCCACTACTGTTGTACTATATATAGTGTTAAAAATCTCCATCCTTTGTCTTTTTAACCCTCCCTCCCCTTTAACTCCTCTAGTCTCTGGTAACTACTGATCTTTTCTTGTACCTTTTTCAGAATGTCATATAGTGAGAATCACACAATATGTAGCCTTTTCTGATTGACTTCTTTACATACAAGATTCCTCCAAGTCTTTTCATGGCTGGATAGCTCATTTATTTTCAGTGCTAAGTAATATTCCATGGTCTGGATGTTCCACAGTTTACTTATTCATTCACCTACTGAAGGACTATTTGATAGTTTCCAAGTTGGGCGGTTATAAATAGAGCTAATACAAATACTCACGTGGAAGTTTCTGTGTGTATGTAAGTTTTCAATTCCTTTGGATAAATAATACCAAGGAGCATGAACACTGGATTATATGGTGAGAAAATGTTTATTTTGCAACAGTTTTCCAAAGTGGCCTTACTCTCTTGCATTTCAGTCAGTGTTAAGTTCTTGTTGCTTCCACATCCTCTCCAGCATTTGGTGTTGGCACTCTTGTGGTCTGTGGCCGTTCTAATATGTTGCATCTCATTTTATTTGTAATCTTCTAATGATAAATGATGTGGGGTACCTTTTAACATGGTTATCTGCCATCTATCATTCTTTTATTTTGATGATGTGCCTGTTAATGTCTGTTAAGGTCTTTTCCTCATTTTCAAATCAAGTTGCTTGTTTTCCTTATTTTTGATTTTTAAATTTAAGTTGCTTCTTTTCTTATATTTTGAATAACAGTCCTTTACCAGGTGTGTCTTTTGCAACTACTTTCTCTCAACCTGTGACTTGTCTTACTATTATCTTGATCTTTCAGTAAATTTTAATAGCTCCAACAGTGTTGGTAGAGGTGAAATTTTGATGCTCAGGACTCAAAGACTCAAAGTTTTCACTAAGCAGAATGAACTGTAATTTGGAGGTTGTTTCCATGACTTCATTCAAAACATCAATTATTTCCTTAGGATTTGCCTCTCGCCTAAAAAAATATCTGTTAAGAATTCTGATTGACTAATCTAGTCAGCTGTATTTTGGCTCAATTTAGTTTATCACTGTTCACAAAATATATATCAAGATCATAATGCGAGAGATTTCATTATAGATATTTCAAATTTAAATCACCTTGGTTATGCTCATGATTACAATCTGATTGGGTATAGAATTCTTGGATAACAACATTTTCCTCCCTTACCCGTTAGACTGTGAGACATTGTCTTCTTAAATTTAGCATTGATAAGAAGTGTGCAATCAACTCGATTATTATATCCCTTTTATTTACTAAGATGTAAGATTTTTTCACATATCACTGAAATAACAAATAGAGATAGGGATACAGGACAGGTCTAGATGTTAGTATTTCCTTGATTTTGCTTTGTGCCTGGGACAGTTCTGATATGCTATACCAGGATATTTTGATTTTGATAATGATTTCTGTTTAATTTGCTCTGGTTTTCTCTTTGGGCATACCCATCATCCAAACAATGTATTTTTCTCCATTCCTCTTATAATTCTCACAGGTTTCTCCTTTATTTCTGCATCAACAGTAGCTTTTCACACTACTTTGTTCATCACTGAGTTGGATTTATAGTACGTCATTCTGTTCTTTATTGGTACAACTGCAGATTTCACTTTTTGAAATTGTACTTTTATTTACTTCTTTTCCTTTTATTCTTTACATTTTCCTTTTCCTATCTCTGTTTCCATTTCTTCTCATTTTTTACCTGTTTGAAGTCCCATGTTTACTCTGAACATTTTCTAAAATTTTCTGTTTTTAAAAGTATATTTTGAAAAGAATGCCTTTTCTTTGCATATTTTAAGCCATGCTCCCCTTTCAGATACGTGCTGTTTATTACTTGAACATCTAGGAAGATTTTTGTCCATTTAAAATTTCTTAATTTTAAGATTTTCTTTAAGAAATTTTAAAATTAGGAGAGAAAACCTATTCTTACCCAATATTTGAACATTGGGCCTGCAGATTATCCCAAACACCTCTATCATTTAGTAAAATCAGGATTCTTTTGAACCCTATGCCAGTGTAGATCCACATTTCTGAGGCAAATTACCAATGACGACCAGCCTTCTCTATTGTCAGTATCTAAACCATACAGAAAATTAGGAAAAAGATTATGTTCCTCTCTGAAAAAATGTAATACCATACATAATTTTAAAGTAAATGATGAGTGTTACATGGATGTTACAAGATACTAATAATTTTTTTTATTTTATTATGTAACCTTTCCACATCACAACTTTCTTTTCTCTAAAATAGGGATAATAATCCTTATCATGGTGGCTGTATGTGTGTGTGTGTGTGTGTTCTCAGTTGTGTCTAACTCTGCAACAGCATGGACTATAGTCCACCAGCCTCCTCTGTTGGATTTCCCAGACAAGAACACTGGCATGGTTGCCATTTCCTTCTCCAGGGGATCTTCCCAACCCAGGGGCAAATCTGCATCTCTTGTATCTCTTGCATTGTATCTCCTACATTAGCAGGCAGATTCTTTACTGCTGCACCACAGAGGCTGGCTGAGTGAACAAAGTGAGTTAATAAAGCATTTATCATGGTGTGACACAGAATATGCATTAAAAATATTCAATTTTCAAATTACACATATGATTTTATAATATTTATTTCTGAAACTTATAAAAAGGTCTTAGATCTCATGTAAACTACCTTTTGAATTTTATAATTATAAAGAGATCTGCATTCAATGTAGTGAGGTATAACTGTAATGAACATTCTTTATACATCCATTTCACAATAGAAATTACTGCTGATGGTAAGAATAGAAAATGCAAGTGATATTTGCACAAAAAACTTACAGAGCAAAAAAGCAAGTAAAAATACATGAAGTGATTCGGAAGAATTTAATATTATGTTTTAATATATTCATTTAAGATAATGATTTCCCACATTAACTAAAGACAAGAAAAAGTTTGCCTGTATCCATGCTCACTGAAAAAACCTGCTGCATAGGCAGTCAAGGTCTGCTATTGTACATTTCACATTTGGGTGAAACATACCAGTCAGTAAAGGGGCTTCCCTAATAGCTCAGTTAGTAAAGAATCTGCCTGCAATGCAGGAGACCCTGGTTTGATTCCTGGATCAGAAAGATCTGCTGGAGGAGGGATAGGCTACCTATTCCAGTATTCTTGGGCTTCCCCTGTGGCTCAGCTGGTAAAAAAAATCCTAGACAAGAAAAAGTTTGCCTGTATCCATGCTCACTGAAAAAACCTGCTGCATAGGCAGTCAAGGTCTGCTATTGTACATTTCACATTTGGGTGAAACATACCAGTCAGTAAAGGGGCTTCCCTAATAGCTCAGTTAGTAAAGAATCTGCCTGCAATGCAGGAGACCCTGGTTTGATTCCTGGATCAGAAAGATCTGCTGGAGGAGGGATAGGCTACCTATTCCAGTATTCTTGGGCTTCCCCTGTGGCTCAGCTGGTAAAAAAAATCCATCTATAACGTGGGAGACCTGGGTTTGATCCCTGGTTTGAGAAGATCCTCTGGAGAAGAAAAGGCTACCCACTCCAGTATTCTGGCCTGGAGAATTCCATGGACTGCATAGCCCATGGGGTTGTAAAGAGTTGGATGTGACTTTACCTTTACTTCACTTCATACTAGCAAAGACTCATTAGTTGTTAGATATATATTATCTGCATTTATTCTGCAGCAAGTGAAATGGAATTTTTAATGGCATATCAAATTTTATTGTAAATCTTCCAATGGATTACAATTAATTACAATTAATTCTCAGTATTGGTTTATTTAGCAGTAAGACTGAATATGTCTGTGTTTCACCTCAATATTAAGGGATAAGTCTGCACATATATTTAAACTCCAATGACTTTCTTTAAGACTCAATAGGCTGCATAGCTAGAAAAGGTTCTTACAGAATACACAAGGAAACTAGAAGGGTACCCTACTAGTTCAATTGTATTCCATCCTGTGATAGAATCATGGGAAGTAAAGCCTATAATCTATTTTAACTTCAATTTCACTTGTGATTTCAACTCATTTGATACATATCAACAAAATTGTACAGTCTATTTTCTATTCAAAATCTATTCTGGATGACTATGTCTCCAAAAATAACATAGTGTGAAAGTGAAAATCACTCAGTTGTGTCCGACTCTTGTGACCCCATGGACTGTGGCCCACAAGGTTCCTCTGTCCATGGGATTCCCCAGGCAAGAATACTATAGTGGGTTGCCATTTCCTTCTCCAAAGGTGATCAGCTTAAGTCAGGTTTAAATCCCTTATGAGTTCATCAGTGGCATTTTGTTGATGCTGATTAGCATAGTTCTTTCTCTGAACTACCATACTACAATGCCCTGTAATTTTTTTTTTTTTTAAAGGAGGTGGGTGTTTAAAAATGGACTCATTTGTTGGTATTTTAAGACAATTCCACATAATGTTAGTAGTGGGCTAATGATCGAATTCAGCTTGCCAACCCCTGACCCCCCAGGCCACTCTTCAAAGCAAGCTGCCTTATAGAACTTTCTCAACTGTGCGAGAATTTTGGAGTTAACTAGCAACAAGCCTGAAAATTTGGTTACGTATATGAGTACAAAGCTGGTTCATCAAATCCCTGTTCTGGCCCTCAAACCAATGCATTTCAACTAAGGCATTATCTACCTCCTTAACATTTATCAGACACTTGAAAAAAACATAGTCAACCAAAATACATGAAATAAATAAAAGAATTTTTCTGATGATCTCTGGGCAGATCATTTCAGAACCCACTTCTACTTGCCTCACTCTGAAGAGGTATTCAGAACTGTTTGAATAAAAACTCATGGGTTTCTTAATTGAAAATGGACCAGAGAAAATGATTTATTGTTATTTCCCACCTACAACTTATTTCTCTGGAGTAATTTTAGATAGCATTTATCCAAGATCTATTACAGAAAATTTAATTTACTTGCTCTATAATAATACAGATATTCACGTATGCTTTTCATACTATTAAAAATAATCAGAAATAGATAATATGCTATTGTTAGACATGAAGTTACAAGAGTCTCATTATCTTTAAGTAGTTCCTAAAGTTTTCAAATTCTACTTTTGATGGTTCAATTTCCTTTTCTAAGCATTATACTAGTTAACTCAAGTAATTCTCACACTTTTTTTTAACCCATTAAACTACTGGGTAACCATTTACTTTTTATTTCTGATTTAAAAAGAAAAATTAGCATTATAAAAATAAGATACATTTTAGTCAAGACCTGATGAACTGCAACTCAGTGTGTCCAGATTGTGACCCATCAGCATAGAAGGGCACATAAAATAATAAAACTCTGAAATAGAAAGCAGGCTGGCTAGAGACTGTAGGACCCAAACTATGTGATGGTGAGTTCCCTGGTCTTGCTTTTTGTTTCATATTCCCCAGATGTGGGGCCGGAGGAGCCAGCACTCCAGGAAACATCAACAGATGCAGACAAAAATATCCCCCCAAAAGCCCAATCACTTAGCCAAAGGACAGAAAAGGAGCAACCCAGAGTGATAGAAAACATTTTAATAATAATGTTTTACTTTAGTCAAATATCACAGAAAAATATATGGCCATTCCCTTATCCATGCCAGTAAAGCTAAGTAGGAAGCCTAGACATCTACCCTCACCTTGTTGTAGCAAATTACTTCAAATTGCATCCTGAGGTCGGAGAAGGAAATGGCACCCCACTCCAGTATTCTTGCCTGGAAAATTCCATGGATGGAGGAGCCTGGTAGACTGCAGTCCATGGGGTTGTAAAGACTCGGATACAACTGAGTGATTTCTCTTTCACATTTCACTTTTATGCATTGGAGAAGGAAATGGCAACCCTCTCCAGTGTTCTTGCCTGGAGAATCCTAGAGACAGGGGAGCCTGGTCGGCTGCCATCTATGGGGTCACACAGAGTCAGTGACTTAACAGCAGCAGCAGCATCCTGAAGTGGTGTTAAGAAAGGATGAGTAGGGAGCTATGACCTTCCATCCACTGTGCATTAATAAACCTTGCTTCCCCATGGTCAGTGAAGACCTGATGGCAAATCTTTCACAGTGCTTTAACACCTTGGGGTCACACAGAGTCAGTGACTTACAGCAGCAGCAGCATCCTGAAGTGGTGTTAAGAAAGGATGAGTAGGGAGCTATGACCTTCCATCCACTGTGCATTAATAAACCTTGCTTCCCCATGGTCAGTGAAGACCTGATGGCAAATCTTTCACAGTGCTTTAACACCCTTCCTACTGTTTGCTCTGAAAGTCAGAGGAGGCCAGGAAGACAAAGGACTGCACCCATGGGCAGCAATAATGAGGTCACCTCCTTCCCATAGAGTCAGTGGAGATAACCTGTGAAACAATGAGGCCCTCCTGCCTCTCCCGGACACAGTGGTATCAGGGCCAGTGTGGAGCCAGAACTCCCACTCTTGCCCAAAAGTAACTGACAATCCTTGGGTACTAGCTTCTCTGGTATCTCAGTCAGTAAAGAATCTACCTGTTATGCTGAGGGCCAGGGTTTGATCCCTTGTCAGGAAAATCCCCTAGAGAAGGAAATGGCAACCCATTCCAGTATTACTGCCTGAAGATTCTATGTAGAGAGGAGCTGGTGGGCTATATTCCTTGGGGTTGCAAAGAGTCAGACACAACTGAGTGACTAAAGCACTACAAATAGAAAACTTGGATTTCTGCCAAACCTGGGAATAACAGGTGATGCCCCCCTCCCTTCCCTTGCCAGAGAGATATCAAAGAAAGTCAGCCAAAGAATAGATTTAAATAAGATTCAGAACCTTATGACATGGTACACAAATTGTCCAGATTCCAATAGAAAAATTCATCAGACCAAGAGCCAGGAAAATCTCAAATTGAAAGAAAACAACAACAACAACAACAACAACAGACTCTAATAAGAGATGACAGAGATGTGAGAATTACTGAAAATTTAAAGCAGCCATAAAAATCTTTATTTGAACAAAAAAACAGACATAAGTGAGGCAGGTGGAAAAATGGGAAGCCTCATCAAAGGAAAATTTAATGTCAGCAAAGAAATAAAACCTACAAAGAAGAATCAAATGGAAAATTTATAAATGAAAAATATAGTAAAACATATATATATATATATATATAAAGGGGTGGACCAATGAAGGGACAGAAGAAGGAATCAGTTATACAGAAGACAAAACAATAGAAGTTACCTAACATAAATGATAGAAAATAGATCAAAACAAAATTATCAGAATTCCAGAGACATGTAGGATTTTAAATTAATACATTTGTGTCACCAGAGGCCTAGCAGAAGAGGTGAAAGAAGATGGGGATGAAAATTATCTGAAAAAATATAGCTGAAATTATCCCAAATTTAAAAAGAGACATAACCTTCCAAGATAATAAGTTAAGCAAACCACAAATAAGATAAAAGCACAAGGAAAACTATGCCAAGACATACTATAGTCAATCTGAGAAACTGGAAACAATGAAAATAACTTGGAAGTAGCAAGAGAGAAAATATATCTTATTTTTTGGGCTCCAAAATCACTGCAGATGGTGACTGCAGCCATGAAATTAAAAGACACTTACTCCTTGGAAGGAAAGTTATGACCAACCTAGACAGCATATTAAAAAGCAGAGACATTACTCTGCCAACAAAGTAGTCAAAGCTGTGATTTTTTCCAGTAGTCATATATGGATGTGTGAGTTGGACTATAAAGAAAGCAGTGTTGAAGAATTAAATGTTTTTGAACTGTGATGTTGGAGAAGACTCTTGAGAGTCCCTTAGACTTCAAGGAGATACAACCAGTCCATCCTAAAGGAAATCACTCCTAAATATTCATTGGAAGGACTGATATTGAAGCTGAAACTCCAATACTTTGGCCAACTGATGCAAAGAACTAACTCACTGGAAAAGACCTTGATGCTGGGAAAGATTGAAGGCAGGAGGAGAAAGGGATGACAGAGGATAGGATGGATGGCATCACCAGTTCAATGGACATGAGTTTGAGTAGGCTCCAGGAGTTGGTGATGGGCAGCGAGGCCTGGCATGCTGCAGTCCATGGGGTCACAAAGAGTTGGACATGACTGAGCAACTGAACTGAATAAATGGGGGCAAAAGCATTTAGAATACAGGGATTTCTCATGAGAAATCATGGAGACAAAAAGGATATAACACATTGTTTCCAAAGCTGAAAGCAAAGAAATATTGAGCCAGAATTCTACAATCATTAAAGTACGACATTCTCAAATGAAGGAAAACTAAGAGAATGAGTCACCAGCAGACCTATCCCAAAAGAATGATTAAAGAACATTCTCTAAACAGAAAGGAAATGATAAAGGAAGAATCTTGAAACATGATTTAAAAAAAAAAAAAAAGGAGGAGGAACAGGAAAAAAAAAATAGAAGCAAATTCAGTAGAATTTTGTCTCCTCTCAAGATTTTCTAACTTATACTTAATACTCAAGGCAACTGATTTTAACATTGTCTTATGTGGTATTAAATGGATGTAGAAAAAA
>SJYC01018056.1:0-20073 GCA_006408675.1 Madoqua kirkii
TGAGCAGAGCCTTTCCATATTTTAAAGATAACCAGCTCACTCGAGGACTGAGCTGGCACCTGTGTGGTAATACACAGGCACTACATTGCCTCTGCGTTCCATCCACCCAACTCAAAGACTGCTAATTGGGACATTAGAGCTCAAGTGGGCTTTTCTGAGAGTAAGAATTCTTAATATGGGATCTCAGGAATTCTAGATATTCAATTACATGGTGTGTCCAGGAAACTCCTGAAAATACAGGGGAATGTACATGCTGATATATATATATGTGTGTCTTTTTCAATACAGGAAGTCTAAAGGGGTCTGATTCTCAAAGAGCTCCGTGATATACAGAACAGATTAGGAAACTACTGGGATAGGACTAGATGGTCTTGTTTCCCTAAAAGCCTCAAGGTTTATACTTCTTTGAATGTTGACTTTGCAACAGTAAGTGACAATGCCCAGCTCTCCTTGGCCTCAGGTAAGAAGATGGCCCAGCAAGGCCTGTGGTGTGGCAGATGCTCCTGGAGAAAAAGGAAGTGTGCTCAGTGTGTGTTGACCAGTTTTGCTTGGGGTGTACTCAAAGGGAAAGATCTCTAACCGACTTCTCCATTCATGGAGAGAAGTGGAGCAGTGTTTTTCATAAAAGAAGAAGCAGTGACTGGGACACAAATTCTGTTCCCTGGTGGAAAGTAGGTGAAGGTCTCTAGCCGTCTTTATTTGTCAGAGTCAGATCCCTTCATGCCTTGACAATGGTCCTTAAGCTTCAGTGCCAAGATGGTGGAGAGTAGGTCCATCTTGCCTGTTTTTTTCCTGCCCAGTTATGGCACAACTGTGACACATAATAGAGATTTACTTAATATCTTTGAAGTGAAAAAATTAAACAAGCAGAAAGGTAAATTTCTGGAAAAACTTCTGCATTGGAGAGTTCAGATAGAGCTCTGTATCCTCACTTGTGGGGAACTCAAAAATACTCTTAATCCTCTGTGTTTGGGGCCAGCGTGAGGAACTCCGCCATGGCAAAGGTCATGAGGAAGGAGGCTTAGGCATACATACACAAAGGCGTGATCAAGCCTCAGGAAATCACCTGCTCCCAAGCATCTAACCCCAAAACCAGAGTCTGTCTTGTACTCTCACCTATGGAGGCTCTCCCCCATAACCATTTCTCTCGGAGAAGGAGTAAACGTGCAGCTCCAGGGCAATAAACATTCCTGGGCATGACTAGAGTGTTTCAATTTACAGGACTCCTCTGAAGGTTATCTAGCCTGCCTGTATAGGTTCCTCCGGCCACAACAGCCCTCCAACCATGAGAGGCATGAGATGTTTTGACTTACTAAAGGCAAATTCTTGTGGGAAGTTAGAAATTATTAGTATAATGGGTTGGTTGGGAATTATATTGGTAAAGGGTTTTTTCATTTGTTGTGTCAATAATTGCTGATAATTCCCTGCCCTAGGTGGGACAAGGGCATCTCAGGTTAAGCCTCTTTGACACATGATTGTTTACTACCTCTCAACCATAAACAGCACAGAGAGTTTTGGAGTATTTTAAGTCTTAATTAACATAGGGCTTTCTATTGTTGTTGAGTCAATGATTGCCAGGCCTCCATATCCTTAGGTACCTGGGAATATATTAATCAATGTATTTGGAATATACAAAAGGAAATAAAGTAGTTTTTAAGGCTAGCAATACTAGACTTTTTGAGTTAATGAACTTTTTCTTTTGTAATAGATCACTGTACTTTGTTATAAATCATTGTGTCCTTACTATGTGAAAATGTAACCTTATCACTATCTTAAGATTAAGTAGATCTTAAGAGGAACATTGGTGAAAGGATTTTTATTTGTTGGGCTGACTTGCTGCTAAATCTCCATATTCCCTGCCCTTATAATGAATATAACTAGCATATAGGAGAAATAAGTATTAACCTTTAAGCATATAGGAGAAATAAGTATTAACCTTTAAGATTAATCATGTTAACCTTGGGTTAAATAAATTCCTTTCTTGATTGTAACTCACTACACCCTCACCCTATAGGAATGCAACTTTATTTGGAGGGTGGTGCCTGGTTTAAGAAAAAACACACTTGGAAAAATTAAGTTTCTTGGTTATCAGAAAGAAAGGGTTGTAAATGTCAGCAGGCAGAAATGGCTTAAAGATGATGTAAAACCCCTAAAACCTTTTTTTATGTAAAGCACCTGATTTTGATAAAGGTCAGGACTGCTGACCCCTGCGTGACTCTGTATTCATCCCTATATGTAACAAAAGGTATATAAGAAAATCAGAAAAATAAAGAAAGGGGATCAGTTCCTGGAAAGACTGACTCCCCCATGTCGTCCTTTCTTATTCTCTGTGTTTCTGGCTGAATTCCCATCTGGAACATGGATGCTATTCCATGTAACCCAAGTTATTCAGCCTCTTTTACTCCACTAATTTTTCTACTACACTATCTGCTTCTAATCTCTCTATATCTGTAACTAAATGTGTATTTTTCCAAGGAGGATGCCGACGCCGTCTCCACCTTCTAATCACCTTGGATCCACCGGGGCTGGACCCCGGCACCTCTGTTTCTGGTCTTGTCCAGCTCTTAGTTTCTCAGCATCTTTTCAGCTCAGGCCCTGGAAGTGTGTTACTCTCCTGTCTTCTTTCTCCTTTCTGCTGGATGAACCAACAGTAGAGGCCTGCCTGAAACGGCCTTCTCCAGGTGATGACTAAAGTGCTACTCTGTTGCATGCACGAGATGTTGGTCACAGAGGATGCAGGCAGCCCGTTTGTTACAGAGTTCAGGCTGCATCTAGACAGGACTGGGAAACATTCCTTTTCTACTGGAGATTTGAAAGGGAGATCATTTTGCTGAGTTCCAGACAGTGGCTTTTAAACAAGCTGAAAAATTAATCTTAAGTGTTTTTAATTTATGAAATTCTAGAGGGAAGAGGTTTCAAAACACATGTAAACCAGGTCAGTGATTGCCCCATAAAAAGGACTCTCATCCTGAAAAAAATCTTTAAACAAGGCTGTATATATAAGAATAACTATTGCAACAGTGTTTGTGAGAATTTTTCCATGAATTGGAGAATAACTGGTTATTGTAGAATTGTCAACACATTGGAATAGTTATAAAAAAAAATTAGGTGGTTTCATCATTGAGTTGTTTTGCTAGTTTAACAGATACTAATTGCTTACCATGTGCCAGATACTCTGGTACTGAGATCACAGAGATCAAATACACAATCCTTGACCCCATGGAACTTCTGACTGATCTGACAGGAAGGAGAATTTCATTCATTTATTCAGTGAACATTTTTTGACACCTACTTTGTGCCAGACAGTGTTTTAGTTCCTAGAAATAAAGCAGTGAGGGAAACAGACAAAATCCCTAGTTTCAGAGAGCTTGTGTTACTTGTTAAAGGAGAAATCTATGTTGCTAATAAAAACAAAAAGGTTCTAGAGTAGTATAATTTTTTCTTTTACTGTAAAATATTCCAGAAGCATATTCTAAATATAGTTATTTCACATGGACAAATAGTCAAAAGAGTTTCACTTTTTCCATTTATGTGCTTCTATAATTTTGATTCATTTCCCCATATTTTTGTAATAAAAAAATTGATTGAAGTATGATTGCAATGTTTTCCTGTCCACCCTCCTTGTCATAGAAAGAAATGAGGACTTTGGATGAGTTCAGGGTCACAGCCAGCGGTAGTGTGTAGCATGACTCTAGATGTGTCAAGAGTGGTTCCAGCAGGGATTGGGACCCTGGTTTTCAGGGTAGGATCAACTCTGTATCAGTGATTTGTAATGAGGAAGAGGCAGAAAGATAACAAACTATCAAGGAACCCCCAAAGTGTCTGGGTGATGACAAGTGGTAATGTAATTAAAAACAACATAGATTAGTGCCTTAGAAATTTTCCTAGATCTCTGCCATAGACACCCATAGGGCCCAAAGAGGCTCCCTGATCTTTTCAGACTGAAAATTTAAGATCTTTCCATGTTTTATCTGCCTGTCACTTTTAGTGTTAGAGTTCCCAAGGCAGAAGTTCGAAGTGGTTTGACTTGTCATTCATTTATTTGGGAACATCCCATTATGCTTATTTCCATTTAAACTTAATTTTACTTAAGTTTGAATTTTTTTTAACTGAATACAAATTAATTTTTTCTCTACATTTCTACTGAGAAAGTCTTTCCCGAGGTAAGTAGAGATGCCCTAGTACTAGTCATTCAGTCATGTCCGACTTTTTGTGAACCCATGGACTGTAGCCCGCCAGGCTCCTCTGTCCATGGGATTCTCTAGGCAAAAATACTGGAATGAGTTGCCATTTCCTTCTGCAGGGGACCATCCCGACTATACATAAAGGAAACTTCATTAATGTGCATTAGAGGATACCCCAGTTTAACCTGTTAAGAAAACTGTCTCTTGAGCCTTTAAATTCTACACCAGTTCTACACTTCTGGTTGGCTGATTGCTTGTTTCTTTATTTAGGTTTTAAGGTGAATGACCTGAGGCTATTTATTTCCATCAATCTGATTGCAAATCTAAAGGCACAATTGAAATTATTTTTCATGCTATCCTCAGAAGAGATTGCTGCAGATCTATCCTATGATTCTCTTTCTTTTCAGCTTACAATATAAACAGCTTATTATTTTTTGCAGCCTATGTCTAATAATAAAGCAGTGCTGAAAAATTAAATAGAAGAAAGTTCAGTTGCCATATAGGTTAGATGCCCTAGTTCTGTAATTTTAAAGATTTTCATCATTCTTTTCTGGAACTCAGCTGGAAAGTGGAAAAGGAGAGAGGCAGCTGGGACACTGGGTTGGAGAGTTCTCAAGCTTAAGGGAGCTCAGGTTTTAACCAGCTCTCAGTGGAAAAGCTGTGCAGTAGAGAATGTGTCAGAAATGTGACTTTCAAGATTCTAGATCCTCTATATCTTTTTTTTAGTTGTATTGCCTGTAATTATAAAGGTCACTCATTTACATAGTAGCAGTTTTCTTTCATAATTCTTAGTTAAGCTCCTTCTGCTTATGGTGTGGATCTTTTTCCAGAGAAAGTAGTGATGTTTAAAAAAAGTATTTAAGCTATGCAGGTGTGGTTGTGGTGGTAGAATGTTTGTTTATATATCCACATTATTTTTAATATAATTGTTTTGTGGGTGGGTCACCTTGGGAAAATATTTTGTTACAGCTTTATAGTCAATACTTAACAACATGCCTTATGACAATCTGACATGTTGTCCTTTGTAATTTCTACATTTCATGCCTTTTAAACCTACTCATGTAAAATGAAAGTACTTTACACTCCAATGCAGTGTTTAAATTTATCTTCATTTGACCGGTTCTGAAGTAACCATATATCTATATCAAATCCATTTTTAATTTTGTTATCCAGTTTTTCCTGCCATTCCTACTCATTTGCATGCTGAGTTTAGTTCTTGTTCTGAATATCTTTAAGTAAAAAGTAACACCTATATAAGTATCGGTGAAAGTTGTTAGACTAATAATATTGATTTTTGTTTCATGTTTTTAATCTCCAAGTTCTTGATGAGATCTTAGCAAAAACCTCTTAATGTTAGTGTTGTTTTAGTCCGAGGACTGAAGCAAGGAACCGATGAGGGAGCAAGGAGCAAGTGAAGGGGCTTTGAAAACTTCCTGCTACCCAGGCCTCAGTGAAGTCCTTGGAGAGGTGGCACCTTTCCTGTTCTCTGAGCAAGCCTCCTGCTCCAGCAAAAATTCCTGGTACCTAAGCAGCAGCCAGACAGCTGCTCATCACCAAGGGAGAAGGGAGTTTTCTGAACTGATGGAATTTCAGGTGGGAGCTAAGGAATATGATATTTAGTAATCCTAGCTGCCTTGTTTCAAGCAAAGGTGTTTACAAGGAACTATGAGAGAAGGCAACGGCACCCCACTCCAGTACTCTTGCCTGGAAAATCCCATGGACGGAGGAACCTGGTAGGCTGCAGTCCATGGGACTGAGCGACTTTACTTTCACTTTTCACTTTCATGCATTGTAGAAGGAAATGGCAACCCACTCCAGTGTTCTTGCCTGGAGAATCCCAGGGATGAGGGAGCCTGGTGGGCTGCCATCTATGCAGTCGCACAGAGTCGGACATGACTGAAGCGACTTAGCAGCAGCAGCAGCAGCATGGGTAGGTGAGTTATTTTACAGGAAGTACTTTGAGACTCCAGGTAAGAATCTCTAAGCAGAAGATACATCTTGTTAGAGTGCTTGTTTCCCTCACTGTTTTTTGTGTGTTTTTTAGGTTTTTATTTTGAAATAATTTGAAATTTGTAGAGAAATTATAATGCTATTACAGAGTTCCTGTATTTAGCAGATTTTTTGTGGGGAGGGGCAGTTAACAGCTTACATAACTGTGATATCATTTGTCAAAACTAAGAAATTAAGATTGACATATAATATTAACTAAATGATAAATTTTGCTTGGATTCCTACTCTAATTTTTAAAATTTTAATTAAGTGCTTTCTGAAAAATAACTAAAGGTCGAAATCCCTATTTCCTGTCCTCTCCATCAAAATTTTCCCATGGTTCCACTCCCCAGGAACAGTCCTAAGTCAGCATTGTTCAGTAGAAATGCAGTGTTTTTTTTTTTTAATTGTTTTTCTTTTTTTCTTCATTATAAGTCTTCACAGTTCAGTGAGTATTTTCCATTTAGAGGACATCTCCATTCTGACTAGTGACTTTTTAAGTGCTCAATAGCCACATGTAGCTAGTGGCTCTAGATTTAGGAAAGTAGTAGGTTATTATCTTATTTTCTCTCTCTCTCTTTCACCCATGCACACACATGGTAACCTAATTTTTTCCACTACATAGAGAAGCTCATCATTCCCTGTGAGAATGGGACTATAGCCTTTACTTAGACAGCTATGTAGTATTAAGTAGAAAAAATGTGCTTAATCTATTAAATCAGTTCCTCATACATAGAAATTTGGTTGTTTTTTTTTTTTCCCATTTCAAATATATAAAAACCTATGTGCATTTGTATACTTCCAATATTTATGATTCTGGACATGGACTTGTGTCAAATGATGTGATTGTATTTGAAGTATCATGACAGTAAAACAATAGTATATTTTTAAAGAAATATACCATTCAGTATATTACTAAATGTATATTTTTTTCTCAAGGCACTCATTTTAGAAAGCAATTTATTTCGATTGTGTTCCTTTCCCACTCAAAATAATTCATTTTTGATTTTTGACGTTTGAAGTTTTAAAATTGTAAAATGTTGACATTCTTTAGCAACATAGCTAGTTAACAAACAGGGTTCTGTTGTCAGTGTGGTAAGTCCCAATGCTCATTGCAAATGCAGTGCCTTGACAAAACTTTTGACAACGCTCAGCATACATTTTGAATAACTTCTCCTAGCACAGGAGTTCAACTGGTGCCCAAGTTTTGCAGTGGGCTTAGTTTGGAAGAGTACTTAGTCCTTCAGAAAATTCCCTCAACCTTATCTGATGAAAGCTCAGTGCTATCATGTATTTTTGTTTTCTGATCCATTTATCTTCCCTAAAATGTATGCAGAGGAAATGACTTACAATCATGTGATAATGCAGCAAGGCACATAGCTAAAAGTGAAAGTGTTTATCCCCAAACAAATCTCTGATGTCAGTGTTTTTAAGTAGAAAACATTGTTTTGGTTTTGGGGAGGAAGAAATAGGATGCATCATCTCATAATTTGGGGAGATGTTCTGTTTTACACTAGGCAGTGCCCTCTAGCTGTGTGAGCAGGAGCTCACTTAGCTCACATTCCACTTTCAGACATCCTCTCACTCACAGCTTCAAAACCTGGAACACCAATGGATGTGGTATTAATATATGAGGGAGGTATAGAAATTATATTGGGGCACAGTGTAACTCGTCTCCTTTATTTTAATTGAAGTACAGTTGATTTACAGTATTATGTTAGTGTCAGGTTTATAGCAAAGTGATTCACATGTGTGTGTGTGGATGTATTTCAGATTATTTTCCATTATAGTTTATTGCAAGATAATGAATATAGTTCCCTATAGTGTGAAATGTACGTCACTGAGTCTTGTCTGCCTCTTTGCAGCTCCATGGACTGTGACCTGACAGGCTCTTCTGTCCATGGGAAGAATACTGAGCGTGGGTAGCCATTCCCTTCTCCAAGGAATCTTCCCAAGGCAGGTATCTGCCCTAGCTCTCTTGCTTGCAGGCAAATTCTTTACCGTCTGAGTTACCAGTTTCCTATGCTATACAGCAAATCTTTGTTGCTTGTCTATTTTATGTATAGTAGTGTGTATCTGTTAACTGTATACTCCTACTTTATCTCCCACCTTCCCTTTGGTAACCAGGAGCTTGTTTCCTATGATGACTTCATTCAAACTGAAAGTGGTGGCTTGTTTTCCTAAACTTTCAAAGGTGGAAACTATGGGTTTGCTTTATCTGCTTAAAATGTTTCATTGCTTAGTATGGGATGCTTGATGAATATTTAGTAAAATAAATGGGAATTCCCTGGCAGTCCACTGGTTAGGACTCTGAGCTTTGATTGCAGAGGCTGTAGGCTTATATCCCTGGTTGGGGAAGTAAGATCTCACAAGCTGAATGTTGCAGACAACAACAACAAAAAAACATTGCTGAAATACTGTTGAGGAAGAAGAGCAGTGGAATAGGGGTAGGGGAACCTGGCTTTCACTCCTGCATTCGTCTGGAGTGACTTCTGTGGGTCCTCTTGTCTCTTTCTTTCTGGTCCTCAGTTTATTCACATACGTATCAAGAGGTTTGGCCCCAGGGAGTTCAAGTCCCTTCTTGTCTAAACAGTCTCAAAGTTCATATGACTTTTTAGGCCTAAAGTCTGACCCTAAGTCAAGACCTATACTGAATTGTTTTAAAACAAACTACCTCAAAAAGAATAAAATTCCTAGAATAGGACTGCCTAAGGAGGTTAAGACTTGTACTTAGAAAACTATGGAAGATAATATGGATGGAAAGTTATACCATGTTCTTGGATTGGAAGAATTGATATTGTTAAAATGATCATAGTACCCAAGGCAATTTATAGATTCGATACAATCCCTACCAAAATACCAATGGTATCTTTCAAAGAACTAGGGACAATTTTAAAATGTATTTGGAAATAGAAAAAACTCCAGACAGCCAAAACAATATTGAGAAAGAGAACAGAGATGGAGAAATCACACTCCCAAATTTAGACTATATTATAAACTACAGTAATCAAAACATTATGGTACTGACTCAATAGACAGATCAATGGAAGAGGATGGAGAAGTCAGAATCATATGTTTTTGGTCAATTAATCAATGACAAAAGACACAGGAATAGACAATGGAGAAAAGACAGTCTTCAAAATGTGGTGCTGGGAAAACTGGACAGCTACAGGTAGAAGAGTGAAATTAGAACATCTTTAATATCACATACAAAAATAAAATTGGTTAAAGACATAAATAGACCAGAAACCATAGAACTCCCAGAGGAAAACATGGGCAGAGCACTCTTTGGTATAAAAAGTAGCAGTGTTCCTGGTCAACAACCATGACCACCTGGAAGAGCTCAGTGGCAACTGAGGCAGCAAGACAGTCTTTGAGATCTTCTTGATATAGCTTCTGGCCATCAAGGACATACTACAGAAGTTCATGGATGCCCTGTTCCAAAACATCTTCAGCATCACTGGGGCTCAGCCCTGCTGCTGGCCATCAAGTTCATGTTTGATATCCTGGACAAGCAGGCCGATCAGCACCAGATACATGATGCAGATATGCATCATACCTGGAAGAAAAACTGCCTCCTCTGTGCCCCTGGTTGAGCATGATCAAGAACCATAGACACTGTACCCCTGAGTAGCTGAGTCATTGACCTATGACCATCTGACCAGGGGGACTTGAGTGAATTTGGGGCTGGTCCATATCTAGCAGCCAGAGTGGGAGATCCGTAGAAGAGGCCTGGTCCCACTGTGCCAGGTGCCCTGTGCTGGGGGCCGTGTGTCCAGCCTTGGTCCCCTTGGCACTAACCCTCTTGGAGCCTGCCAGGGTCCCAGTTCTTAATTGGTGTGGATGAGATGATGACTGAAGCACCCTCCATGCCCAGAATTGCTTGCCATGGGTTTGGGGAACCCAGGTGTGAACCGGGGGCTTCTTGGGACAATAAGGTGACTGCTAAAGCCCTGGAGGTGAGGCTGGACCCTCTGGGAGGGTGAAGACCGAGTTGCCAAGGCCAGGACGAGGCCTAGGGGCTGGGAGGGTTCAGTTGTGCCTGGCTTCCTGGGCAGAATCTGAGATCGGGGCCCTGGCTGGTAGCCTAGGTGGAGACTGAATGCCCAGGGCTCAGTCACGATGACCTAAAGTCTGTCTGGGCCATCACCCCCAACCTGCTATGTTTCAGCACCCCTATGCTCACCGCTACACACCCACGACCACCATCCTCTTAATTCACCACATGCTGTCCATGGCTGAGGTTGGAGTGACACATCGACCTCACCCAGAGAGAGGCCCGGGGTCCATCCTATGGAGGGGATGCAGGATGGCTCCACCCAGGGCCCAAGTGACTTCCTGTTCTGTCCTCAGGGCTGTGCCTCTGAGAGATATTGGGGCCTGGAGCTCCTGGTCATGAGTGTTAATTTTTCTCACTTATTCTTCCTCACATTGTCCACCATCCCCCACACCCTACCTCAGGCTGAGCTCTCAGCTGTAGAGGTCCCAGGAGCAGTCATGACCACCATCCTCCCCACTCCCTGACCTGCCACCAACATTTCAGAGGCTTCAGTCTGACTCCCCAACAGCATGCTAGCCCTTTGGAGCAAGGGGATATCTGGGGCCATTGCTCATTTTTTAGGTGAACAATGGACTCCTGCTTACTTTGCTCAGGCAGCTGGGAGTGTTGAGGTCTCAGGTCACACCCAATGGCCTGGTTGGCAGCAGGATGCAGTGACCAGAGGGTCTGGAGGTTGGGTCTTCCCATGTTGCAGTCAGCAAGGAAGAGAATACATGTTGAATTAGAAAACCTGAACATTAAAAAAAAAAAAAACCTAGCTATGTTTTCTTGCATCTGCTCCTTTTAAAGTAAGAGAAATAAAAACAAAACAAAAAAAGAGAACTAACTAAACTTTAAAGCTTTTGCACAACAAAGGAAACCACCACAAAACAAAAAGTTAACATAATGAAAGGTAGATATTATTTGCAAATGATATGACTAATAAAGGGCTATTATCCAAAATATATAAACAGTTCATACAACTCAACGTCAAAAGAACAACCATGTTACAAGATGGACAGAAGACCTGAGTAGACATTTTTCCAAAGGGGTCATGCAGATGGCCAACAGGCACATGTGTGACATTGCTTCTCTTCAGGGAAATGCAAATCAAAACGTCTAAATCACAATGAGGTATCTCCTCACACCTGTCAGAATGGCTTTCATAAAAAAGAACACAAACCAAATGTTGCCAAGGATATGGAGAAAACAGAACCCTTGTACACTGTTGATGGGAATGTAAATTAGTGCAGCCTTAGTGGAAAACAGTATGGAGGTTCATGAGAAAACTAAAAATGGGACTATGGTATGACCTAGCAATTCCACTCCTGGTTATATGTCCCCTCACCATGAAAAAGCAATAATTCAAAAAGATATATGTACCCCAGTGTTCATAGTGGCCTTATTTACAGTTGCCAAGATATGAAAGCAACCTAATTGTCCATAAACATGAATGGATAAAGAAGTTACAGTGTGTATATATACATTCACAATGTTGCCATTTGCAACAGCTTGAGTGGATTTGGAGAGTATTATGCTTAGTGATATGGACTGTAATGGCTCAGATGGTAAAGCATCTGCCTGCAATTCAGGAGACCAGGGTTTGATTCCTGGATTGGGAAGCTCCCCTGGAGAAGGACACGTCAATCCACTCCAGCACTCTTGCCTGGAGAGTCCCATGGATGAAGGAGCCTGATAGGCTACAGTCCATGGGGTTGCAGAGTCAGACATGACTGAGCGACCTATGGTATGCTTAGTGAAATAAGTCAGAGAAAGACAAATACTGTATTAATGAGATCACTTATATGTGGAATCTAAAAGGTAAAATAGACTAGTCAATAAAATTGATGATGAAATAGACTCACAAATATAGAGAACAAGCTAGTGATTACCAGTGGGAAGGGAATGGGGGAAAGGAAACAATGGAAGGGGGTCAAAAGGTATTAACTACTAGGTATAAAATAAGCTTCAAGGATATACTGTACAACACATATTGTACAACAGCCAGTACTTTATAAAAGCTATAAATGGAGCATAACCTTTAAAAATTGTGAATCACTACATTACACACCTGTAACTTATATAATAATGTACATCCACTCTACTTTAATTAAAAAATAAAAGGATCCTAGCAGAGAGCAAATTCTATTCCAGCTCACTAAAATCTCCCGGTAATCTATTTAGTGACTGGATCAAATCCAGCAAAAAGACTGGCAGACTAGAGAAGTTTAAAGAGACATAGATGTATAGAACAGTCTTTCAGACTCTGTGGGAGAGGTAGAGGGTGGGATGATTTGGGAGAATGGCATTGAAACATGTATAATATGTTATAAGAAACAAATCGCCAGTCCAGGTTTGATGGAGAATACAGGATGCTGGATATGGAACAACAGACTGGTTCCAAATAGGAAAAGGAATACATAAGACTGTATGTTGTTACCCTGCTTATTTAACTTATATGCAGAGTACATCATGAGAAACGCTAGCTGGAAGAAACACAAGCTGGAATCAAGATTGCTGGGAGAAATATCAATAACCTCAGATATGCAGATGACATCACCCTTATGGCAGAGAGTGAAGAGGAACTAAAAAGCCTCTTGATGAAAGTGAAAGAAGAGAGCAAAAAAGTTGCCTTAAAGCTCAACATTCAGAAAATGAAGATCATGGCACCTAGTCCCATCACTTCATGGGAAATAGATGGGGAAACAGTGGAAACAGTGTCAGACTTTATTTTTGGGGGTTCCAAAATCACTGCAGATGATGACTGCAGCCATAAAATTAAAAGACGCTTACTCCTTGGAAGGAAAGTTATGACCAACCTAGATAGTATATTCAAAAGCAGAGACATTGCGTTGCCGACTAAGGTCCGTCTAGTCAAGGCTATGAATTTTCCATTAGTCATGTATGGATGTGAGAGTTGGACTGTGAAGAAGGCTGAGTGCCGAAGAATTGATGCTTTTGAACTGTGATGTTGGAGAAGACTCTTGAGAGTCCCTTGGACTGCAAGGAGATCCAACCGGTCCATTCTGAAGGAGATCAGCCGTGGGATTTCTTTGGAAGGAATGATGCTAAAGCTGAAACTCCAGTACTTTGGCCACCTCATGCAAAGAGTTGACTCACTGGAAAAGACTCTGATGGGAGACATTGGGGGCAGGAGAAGCGGATGACCGAGGATGAGCTGGCTGGATGGCATCACGGACTCGATGGACATGAGTCTGAGTGAACTCCAGGAGTTGGTAATGGACAGGGAAGCCTGGTGTGCTGCAATTCATGAGGTCGCAAAGAGTCAGACACGACTAAGCGACTGAACTGAACTGATGGACTTGCACTTCGAAATTGTTTAAGCTTTTCCTGGGTAATGTCAGTGAGGGAAAGAGAGGGAAAAAGAAAGCTGAGCAGAATTTTGTGGTACCTACTTCCCTGGTGGCTCAGATGGTAAAGTGTCTGTCTACAGTGTGGGAGACCCGAGTTCGATCCCTGGGTTGTGAAGATCCCCTGGAGAAGGAAATGAGAATCCACTCCAGTACTATTGCCTGGGAAATCCCATGGACAGAGGAGTCCCGTAGGCTACAGTCCATGTGCTTGCAAAGAGTGGGATAGGACTGAGTGACTTCACTTTTACTTTTGGAGGAAGGAATACTCATTGAGGCTCACTTGAAAGCTTTGTGGGAATTTCCATGACAGTTCAGTGGTAGGACTCAGATCTTCCACTGCAGGGGGGTGGATTAGATGTGTGAACTGAAGGTGAAGTTGAAGTTGCTCAGTCGTGTCCGACTCTTTGAGACCCTGTGGACTGTAACCTACTAGGCTTCTCTGTCCATGGGATTCTCCAGGCAAGAATACTGGAGTGGATTGCCATTTCCTTCTCCAGGGGATCTTCCCAACCCAGGGATCAAACCTGGGTCTCCCACATTGGAGGCAGACACTTTAACCTCTGAGCCACCAGGGAAATGAAAATCCCACAAGGCATGCAAGGGGAACAAACAAACAAAAGCTGTGTGACCTGGAGTCAATACATCCCTTTGCTGAGTCTCTCCTTATCTGTTGGATGAGTGTTATATAGTATCAAGGAAATGGGAATAGGAGTATGTGTGTCTCTGCGAACAGTTTTGTTCATCAGTGTCTGTGGTTTGTAAAGTTAAAATATTTGTAGAATGTAAAGGAGGAGCCTGATATTTGCTTCTGACTTTTGCAGGTTTGATAGTATTCTTGTAAGTGTTAGAAAGTTGATCTCGCAAAGATTAGCAAGTATAAGTTTTGGCTTGGAGTTTTTTTAGGCTTGGGATAGAAGGAAGGGTGTGGCTATCTTGGGAAGTCTTTTTTGGGCAGCTTTTAGAGTTTCAACGTTGGTTTTAGGAAAGGCCTGAATGCTTTAAGATGGGGAAGATAATTGATGGGATTATTTAAACACTGGAGAAGATTAAAAAAATAGCTATTGTCTGATGTGGATTCTTCCTCCTAGTTGGCAATTGCAGATAGCTGGAGAGCATTGGCCTCCTGGGCTTTGCTTTCATGACCCCTAGCTTTCCAAAGGCACCTCCTGGGATGGTCTTGCTTTCATGACCCCTTGGTTTCCAGTGGCACCTCAGCACTTCCAAATGGTCATGTTTGAGTCCCTCATCCATTTGCTCTCAAAGATGAATTATTCCAGTCATTTTTCAGTAGAATCTCTTAATTGGACAGTGAATTCTGTCCCTCTATTGCTCCAGACATTTTTTACTTGCCCAAATCAATTCTTCCACTCAGTCATCTCCAGATCATACAAACATGCTGTTATTTTTATTATCTTTCTCTTAACCCTACTTCCAAACTTCTCCTTCCTTTTATTTTTTTGTTACAAAATTCCCTGAAAGAGTTCCCTGGCTTCAATTTTTAATTCTCTTTTGATTTTCCCTTTCCTTGTAAACTCTTTTCTTGAGATGTAACATAGATTGGGAAAGTGAACAGTCATTGAACTATTCTTTACTGAAACTGTGTTTATTAAGGTCATTAATGATCTCCAGGTTGCTCTGTCCTTTAGGCAAATCTCATTCCTTGCCTTTGCAGCATTTGATTCATGATCATTTCCTCTTTGTTAATGCATTTCTTTCACTTGGCTGCAGTAGGATCCCATTTACTTTTTACCTTTTGTCCTGCTTCATTGGCTTGTTCCTATGTGTGTGATGGTGCCTCTTCCACCTCCTATTTTTGCACAAGGCTCCAGGGCCTAGTCTATAAACCAAGGACATTCTCTGAGCATCAATCTTGGTTCATGGCTTTAAAATCCCATTTCTAGGCTGATGTCTCTCAAATAAGTATTTTCAGTCCAGATCTCCTCTCCTGAAGAGTTTCCACTTGAGTCTCTGAAAAATCTGAAACTCAACATGTCTGAAGTCCACAATATTTCCTCCCAATCTGTTACATACATCTACCCCTGTCTCAGTTGGTGGCTCCTCCAGTCTTTCCAGTTGCTCAGGGCCACATCGCTTGGAGTCATCTTTAGGCTGTTTCTCCACACTCTGCTGGAAGTCCTGCTGGTCCTGTGTTGAAACAACCAGGGCCTGAGCTGCTCTCCCTCCTCTCTTCTGTTAGAGACTTATAATCATACTTCTTGGTTTTATGGAAGGGTTGATTTGTAGCAAGCAGTTCAGGGCACAGCATGTGTGAAGGCCCAGCAACAGAAGGGAGCTTGTATTCAAGTAGGTCGAGGAAGCTCTAAGACCTGGGCCTCCTCCAACCAAGGCCTTCTTAGACTGGAGCCCCCCAGGCAGAAGTACTGGAGCTGCTTTCTGACGGGTGCACATGCTTCTCACCGCAGTGGCCCCTGCATTCCTTCTCAAAGGTGAGCCTGCTCCTCTCATTCTCTGTGCCTGCCTGGGGCTTCATTTCCTGTGGAGTAAGCAGCTGGAAATTCAGGTTTGCTGCCTGAGCCTTATCCCTCAACTGGGCTGTATCTTCAAGGGGTCACAAAGTTGATTCTAGAGTAGCAACTGTCGAGTAGCTCAAATCGAAAAAATCAGTTGTGCTGTTTGGGAGCCTTGAGGACATAGTGGGAGCTCCCGTGGGAGACAGCTTGTCAGAAAATTCAGTCCTATGAAATTGTACACTTACTTAACATCACAGAGCCTTGGTTCCATGTCCCTGTGCTGGCTCTTACTCATCATTTCTTTCACTTAAAACACTCTTTGCCTATTTCCTATTCTCCAATTGTGAAACTCATATGTCACATTTTGAAGAGACATTCCCCCATCCAAAATCCCAGCCCCTCAGTCAATGAACAGTCTTTCTCTGTGACTTTTTGCATTCATACTATATTCAGTCAATACCCATTGAATCCCTAACAAGTTTTTAAGGATAGCATATGAAAGGGAAAGGCCTACCTTGAAGGGGTTTATTTATAGTCTATGTCGAGTGCCATCCAACACAGTAGTTTGGCTATTTAAACATATATAAATCAAGTTAAATGGAAAAGAAATTAATTCTTTGATTGTTATGGCAGATTACAAATTCTTGTACAATACCTATAGAGCTCCAACATCACAGAAAGTTCTATTGGATATTACTGTACAAGAGGAGAGGTGGATTTCTCTTTCTCTCTGTCTCTCTCACTCAAATACATCATAGGAAGCAAGGTAAATAAATGCAGAGAACTGAAAAAAAGGCAGTGACTGGTTGGCTACTTTAGATAGAAGGACCAAGGGAGTGTCTGAGAAGGTGAGATTTAAGCAGGGATCAGAATGAATAGAAGAAATTTGAAAATGATGGGGTTAAAGAATAGGGACCTAGGCTGAAACACCAGTTGGGAAAAGGTCCTAAAGTAGGGATACATTTGAAGAAACTCCATTTGTTGGAGTCCTGTGGGCAAGGAGAGAGTGGTAAAAGAAATCTGAGAGATTGGCAGAGGCTAGGACTTTGTAAATCTGAGTAAGGAGTTAGATTTTTTTTTCCCTCAAAGAACCTTAGGAGGATTATAAGTCAAGTAGTGATGTAGTACAGTTATAAGTTTATCACTTTTATCATTCTGCCCGATTTTATTAGTTGCTTACTTATCGCTTTCTCTACCTGATTACACAATTTTGGATATTTTAAATTCTTGATGCATTGAATCATGCCCTGTTACGTCAATATGTTATTCAGTTCAGTTCAGTTCAGTCGCTCAGTCGTGTCCGACTCTTTGTGACCCCATGAATTGCAGCATGCCAGGCCTCTCTGTCCATCACCATCTCCTGGAGTTCACTCAGACTCGCATCCATCGAGTCAGTGATGCCATCCAGCCATCTCATCCTCTGTCGTCCCCTTCTCCTCCTGCCCCCAATCCCTCCCAGCATCAGAGTCTTTTCCAATGAGTCAGCTCTTTGCATGAGGTGGCCAAAGTACTGGAGTTTCAGCTTTAGCATCATTCCTTCCAAACAAATCCCTGAGTTGATCTCTTTCAAAACGGACTGGTTGGATCTCCTTGCAGTCCAAGGGACTCCCAAGAGTCTTGTCCAACACCACAGTTCAAAAGCATCAATTCTTTGGTGTTCAGCCTTCTTCACAGTTCAACTCTCACATCCATACATGTGAGGTGTATGGAAAAACCATAGCCTTGACTAGACAGACCTTAGTCGGCAAAGTAACGGCTCTGCTTTTGAATATACTATCTAGGTTGGTCATAACTTTTCTTCCAAGGAGTAAGTGTCTTAATTTCATGGCTACAATCACCATCTGCATTGATTTTGGAGCCCTCCAAAATAAAGACTGACACGGTTTCCACTGTTTCCCCATCTATTTCCCATGAAGTGATGGGTCCGGATGCCATGATCTTCATTTTCTGAATGTTGGCTTAATATATTATTAATAAGAGTGTTAGAATTGAATTAAATTAGAACATTTTTATCACTGATATACTGGGCTTTGGCCATGTCTCCCAAATAAATAAGGCATGGCTTACTTTTGTATGAGGCATTTCAGATTTTTCCCCCTAACTTTTGGTGTTGATTGAAGTGGGGTCAATAGTGTCCCCTCCAAGAGTATAGAGGCAGTGAAAAAGAGGAAAGCAGGTATCCAGAAATATGCTATTCCTTGGTAGAACACCTCTTGTTGTCTACTTAAATTCACATGCATAGCATGCATCATAAAGCTGTGCTGTGCTTAGTTAGTTGCTCAGTTGTGTTCAACATTTTGCAACCCCTAGGAGGACTATTAAAAACATATAATCATACCTCTTGGTTTTATGGAAGAGTTGACTTTTAGCATGTAGTTCAGGGCACAAAATGTGTGAAGACAAAACAACAGGAGGGAGCTTGTGTTCAGGTAGGTCAAGGAAGCCCTAAGACTTGGGCCTCCTCCATCTAAGGCCATCTTCAGATTGAAGCACCCCCAGATAGGGCTCCCACAGCCTTGTTTCTCATAATAAAAATTCTTATGAACTTTTATAAAATAGAGACAGAGCAAGTAATTTCAGTGCTATTCTCCAAATGAGGAAATCAAGTGACAGAGCTGTGATCTGAACCTGTCTAGTCCAGACTCTGCTTCCTGAAACATTCTCCTGATATCACTCAGTAAGATGTGGCCTGAGACATCCTGTAGAATGAATGGGTAGGCATAATTATTTGCCTTTTTGCTTTATTCTTGTGGCTTCTAAAGAATGTTTCTCCCCACTTGGCTCTACCAAGATTGAATCTGTAGCCAGGGCAGTAGCTCACTTTCAACACACCGTGAAAGGAGTTCAGGGCAGAGAACAGGAATGAGGCATTCTGTGCTCTGGAAAAACTGGCAGAGTAGGCCTTCAGATGATATTTTTGAGAGAAAATTTTATGAATCCAAATTTCTTTTATCTTCCCATCCTTAGAAAAGCACCAAAGTCAGTAACTGAGATGTCTGTTCCTTGTGACTAGCAACATTCTACTGTGTGCCCTGACTGCACAGTTTCAATATCACAGACATGCCGACATCCCCTCCCTCCACCCCACCTCTTTGGAGCAGTTCCTCAGAGTTCTCTGAAAGGCCATCTCCTTGTATTCAGTCAGTCTCCAAATAAAACAGAAACTCACAGGTACATGGTGCATTATTATTTCAGTTGACTGTTTTGGGGACCATGAAGAGACACAGACCAGACTTTCCTTTGCTTAAACTTTATGAGGATCAAGAGCCCTTGGTACTTCAAAGACCAGCAGGGTCTCTTGTGTCTGTCTTCATCCTCCATGAGTCCAGATGAATTTGAGTAGACCTTTCTTGGTTCTCAAGTCTCCTAATTATTGACTGATGATCCTGAGTTTTATTTGGCAGTGTATAATTGATAACTGCTCCTCTCTCCCCCACCTCCCCAAAGTTGGAAGACAATGGGAAGTTGGTTGAAGGAGACTGGAGAAATCTGGATTGGGTGATTAGGTGGGAAGTTGGACTTGTTCCTCCTAAGAGAAGTTTGCATTTCTCTCCTAGTGCTTTGAGACATAAAGACTTTAGCAGTGCTCTCAGAAACTAGTATCTATAACATCTCTAATTTCTGAGACTAAGAGAAAAAAGGAGAAACCTTTTTTAAATTCAAGCAAGTAAACAAACTTATCCCAACGTTATTTAAAATACTAGTGTTTTGTAATACCTGATTCATGACTACGTTTTAAAAATGAAGCTACGAAATCTCTGGTTGTATCTGTCTATATGTCAGTGTGAGCCTTATAGATATGATATGTTTATCTCTGGAGAGCATTGCCGAAATTAACTTGTAAATGAACTCCATTTACTTGACTTAAAGAAAATTAAATACTTACATAAAGTCTCAGAAATGTAAAAGAAATTAACCCAAATGAATTTTAGGTTCATGTGAACTAAGAAATATTCAGTATTAAATTAGTAAAAGTAAAATTTTGTTGGTTTAATTAATATAGACATGTTTTTAGA
>SJYC01018058.1:0-29460 GCA_006408675.1 Madoqua kirkii
ACTTTCTGACTCGCATACAGATTTCTCAACATTCACTATAAAGGAGTAGGAACTGAGGTTTGCAGAGGTTAAGACAATCACCAGAGTTGGAAATGTGACTTTTCAAAATGAACGACCCTCTATGTATGAAACCTGAAATAATTTCTCCATAGCTCCATAGTGGTGCATCTCCAGATGCACCATATAGGATCAAAAACTTCTCCAACTGACTTGTAGGAGGAGCTAGTGATGGAAAACTCAAAGAAAAAAAAGGTGGTTTTCTCCCCCCTCTCTCTTTCTTTGAAAACTGTAACCTACTAAGTACCTGGGGCAGCACAACACTCACCTACCAGCTGTCGGTCTCACACATGTCCTATTCTAATAAATCTTCTTACCTATCCCTTTTCAACCTCCTGCTGAATTCTCTCTGTGCTGAGACATAAAAGTGACCTGGGCTCCTCGAAGCCCCTGTAATACCACCTGGCTGTATTGCTTCTGATACCATACGGTTGGAGGGCACATTAACCAGTCTGCTTTCTCTTTCCTTTAGTTCAATAGCATCATGTACCCTTGGGTAGCCATCCTGGGCCTCCTGTTCCTTCTTCCTGGTAAGTGAGCATGTGGGTTGTGATTTGGAAGTCTTGAGCTTAGGAGGGTGTAGGGGATGTGTGGATGTGATGGTGGAGAGTAGATGTTCTTGGGTTTTCTTGGCATAAGAAAATTTTCCTGGTTTTTCTAGTGGTTAAGACTCCATGCTTCCAATATAGGGAGTGTGGGTTCAATCCCTCATTAGGAAATTAAGATCCCACATGTCTGCAGCATGGTCAAAATTGTTTATTAAAAAATAAGTAAATCAAAAGAAAAAATTTAATACCATTTGGTGTAACAAGGGAGATTTGAGGGATAGATATCCCATAACTTTCCAAAACAATCTCTAAAAGTGGGAATTAGGAAAAGTACATTTTAGAATTATACTTCTGTTACTTAAAGTTTTATAAATAGTATGTTTTACCTTTGTAGCCCCAAAATGATATTTGGTAAAATGAAATATTATCAGAATTACAGGGGAAAAAATAGACCCTTACTCTATGTAATAATGAGCATTTTATTCACAGAGCATTTCCCAGATGCACAGCCCAATTATAAGTGTGATTAGTTGCTGAACCCCAGATTTCTTTGAAGAACCACTCAGACTACATTTGGCAATGCAGTGCTTTATAAGCCACTACCACAGGAGAGAATTTTCCTGTCTGTTTGTTTTTAAGAGGCAAAGTTTAGTATTTCACTGAATATTCTCTAATTTTTGGTTTCACCTGGGTAAGTGGGTCGTGCCCATTCCGGGGCTGTCATCAACTCACGAGCAGGGATCCCTACTTGAATTTCTTGGATTGATCCTAAATCCCATTATAAGCCTCAGTTTCTCCTGAAAGTATTATAGACTCTTTTTTTTTTTTTTAGAACTGATTTCTAAAAGGGTTCCTTGTTTCTGCCTTAAAGTAAAGGATTGTTGTTTTTGTTTTGTCCTGTCCAACTCTCTTTTGAACCCATGAGCTTTCCTAGTAGCTCAGCTGGTAAAGAATCTACCTGCAATGCAGCAGACCCTGGTCGAATCCTGGGTTGGGAAGATCCTTTGGAGACAGGATAGGCTACCCACTTCAGTATTCTTGGGCTTTCCTGGTGACTCAGATGGTAAAGAAACCTGCAATGCGAGAGACATGGGTGTGATCACTGGGTTGGGAAGATGCCCTGGAGGAAGGCATGGCAATCCACTCCAGTATTCTTGCCTGGAGAATCCCCATGGACAGAGGAGTCTGGCAGGCAACAGTCCATAGAGTCACAAAGAGTCAGACATTACTGAGCGACTAAGCACAGCAGCCCTCCAGGCTCCTCTGTCCATGGGATTTCCCATGGAAGAATACTGGAGTGGGTTGTCATTTCCTCCAGAGAATCTTCCCGACCCAGGGAACAAACCTACATCTCCTGCTTGGCAGGAGGATTCTTTACCAACTGAGCTATCAGGGAAGAGTCCAAGTAAAACATTAGCTCAGCTTTTTTTTTTTAATAAAAGAGGGGTTGTAAGGTGACATTATTTGCAATAGCTATTTTTAAAATTGCAATAAAAATTGCAAATCAAAACTTTAAATTCAGTAGTTTATAAGCAGATTTCAACTGAGATAGTAATTGAATCTAGGGGAAAGGAAAAGCCATGTATAAGTATTACATATTTAATAAGTAGATACCTGTCAAATACAGGATGAAATATGCACACACTCATGCATTGCTGCAGCGTCATTTGTTTCAAATCTTTTGGAGAGCAATCTGGTCATATGTACCAAGAGACTGAGCTTATTTCTGCTATTTATGCTGATAGTTTCTCAGTTGGAAATCTGTCATATTAGAAAGTAATCCTGAATATAGCAAAACATTTATAAGAAGTTTCATCTATAAACATATATCAAGTAAATAGTAATACCATCAAATAATATATTAGGATAGAAAAATGCTTATACTAGATTTTAAAAGTTCAAGATAATCAGATGATTTCAAACCACATAAGCTACATAAAGAACACAATGAAAGTAAATTAAAGGTAAAATATTGAGACTTCATGCTTTGGTTTTTTTAATCTATAGATGATGTAATATCTTATAAACAAGTGATTGGAGTGGTGCATCAGTCTGTCACTCTACCCTGCACCTAAATTGGAGATGTCATGCCCATGTGTCGGGGCTGAGGGTCATGTAATTGGACTCTGTGTGGACATATCTGGACTGATGGATAGAGTCGTCAATCAGAGAGACAGACGTTTTCATCTAAAGGGAAATATGGGTGAAAGGGGTGTGTCTTTGACCATAGATGATGCTGTCCAATCTGACAGTGCCTGATATTGCTGCCGTGTTGAGCAGAGAGGGTGGTACTGCGACAGAAGAGTCACCCTAGAATTGCGTGTAATGCCAAGTGAGTTTGTCTTCTTACTTCCTTTGATTACTTCCTATGAATTTCCAGAGATAAGAGTTTTCTGCTTGATATTAACTTTTTCTAACAGGGAAACAGGAGGTTCCTATAATCTTGTTTTCTAATAACTGTTCAATAGAATAACTTGTATTTGTGTAGAATGAAGTGTTAAGATGAACCTTGATTCAAAACCAAAGTCAAGAGAATATTTGCAGTCAGCAAACTATCTTCTAAAGCAGTGCTTCAGGAGTGCTGGTTGGTTCATGAAAAAGCATTCACTGTTCCACACTGAAATAGAGTGAATCTTTTCATGGAACTGAATATATCCCACTTGAAGAACTGTCCTTTTCTCTCAGATTATGTCTTAGGAGAATTTTTGAGTGTCTTTTCTTAACAGTTTACAATTTATAGATAGATAGTATAAAATCCTGTCAAGTAAAGAATCCACCCATAATGCAGGAGATGCAGAAGACAAGGGTTGGAACCCTGGTTCTGGAATGGCAACCCACTCCAGTATTCTTGCTTGGGAAATCCCACAGGCTACAGTCCATGGGGTGGCAAAGAGTGGGACGCAACTTAGCAACTAAAGAGCAACAGCAAGTAGATGTATCATTTGCTTAATAACTGTCACTTCCATCTTGTTGCATATACTTTGTATGAGCCTATATAATTTCAACCTGTCCTCTGCCCTGTCTTCCATTTTTTGAAGCAGATTTCACACCACGTCACTAAACTGCTTATTTGAAAATCAAAATAGCTTTATTGCAGTTTGGACGCATTTGCATCTCAATAATTGTTCACTGTAGCTTTTAATAATTTTATGAAATAAAAAATCAGAGAAGTTTACATTTTTCCATCTTAATGTAGACATCCTAATTTTCCTTACCACTTGATGAAAGGTGCAGGTTCTTTAGGATTTCTTGGTTTCTGTTGTTCTTTCCTAATAAATGTTCTTTTACTAAAGTCTTCTATTAACAACAGAACACAATATTTTTGGCCTTCATAATCTGTTTTAATTTTAATTTAATGAACTTGATATTATAATCTCCCAACTTTTGTACTTGGCTTGTGCCCTTGATGAAGGCAAGTAAAATGTCAGTTCTGATGCAGGAAATAGCTGACTCTGGGGAAACTACATCTAGGGGGCATTTTAAGGAAGCCAAAAATGGCTGGTGGGAGGAGGCCACGTGTGAAGAGAATATTTTTGAAACTGAAATTATATGATTGTTCTGGCTGAATATTTAAAAAAAATGATATAGAAAGAATAATATAGGAGAGTTTTAGGGCTCAGAAATTCTTTAGTAGATGAATATTTATAAAGCCACTGCTCTGTTTGGGAAATAGGTACATAGCTGAGTCAAAGTGACTCTCTACCTCCAACCCAACTCTTTGCTAAAGTTTTCTTGCACTTTCACAGAATGAGCTTACTTTTCAACCTTATGTTAAGGCTGTTTCTCAGCAGTTTTTTCTACCCTTAGCTTTCTAGCTTCTGTCTCAGGAAATACTTACTGCCAAGGAAGACAAATTAAAGAAGCTGATTAGGTTTTTTCATTGTTATAGTCCTTTAATAAGATTTTTTGCTTGGTTCCTTTTTTCTCTGTATTTTATTTCAAATTGAAGGGGTTGGATTTCACACTTTTAAAAAACTTCTGATTACGTTATTAGAACAGGCTCAGCAAACTGTAGCCCCAGGATCAGATCATATTACAAAACACTTCCACCCACAGTTTTATAAATAACATTTTATTGGAAGACAGCCACACTCATTTGTTTACATTCTGTCTATGGCTGTTTTCACACTGACAGATGTGAGCAATTACCACTGAGATCACAGGACCCCCAAAGCCTAAAGCATTTACTAATGCCTCGTACATAACAGGCACAAATAATTGTTGAAAAAAAGTTTTTCTTCTTTAAGGCAAAAATTAACTAGTTTCCAAATTAATTTGACCTGATCCCTCAAAAGCTGTTCATACCAATTGTCCCCTATTCAGTCAACTTGGGATTCTAATTTATAGTTTGTAGGGTTGAAATTTAAGAACACTTCTTATAGGCAAAAAAAGATGTCTGGTGAGTAAAAGCTACACATTCTTGATTCAGTCCTGCAATTTTGCTTTTATGCCAGCAGGCACAGTGTTTTGGCTTAATCTCAGTTTCAATTTTCCCTGAGCAGTTCTGAGGTTGGCAGTAAGTGGTTTGGAATCCTATACCATTTCTAACTCCGAAAAGAGTCTAAGTTATTGCCTATTGTTATTATCTCTCCAGTAGAAAAGAACCTTAAAATCACTGGCTCACTTTCTATCCAAGAGCCTACGGCATCTATTATCTAGCATATGCTGTGTGTGTGTGTATTGTTTTTCTTTTAAATTGTGGTATAGTTGATTTACAATGTTCATTAGTTTCTACTGTACAGAGAAGTGAGTTGGCTCGATGCATACATATATCCTCTCCTTTCTGGTCCCCTCTCCCATCCACCCTTCCATCTTACCCTTCTATGTCACCACAGAGCACCAAGCTGAGCTCCCTCTGCTACATAGCAGGTTCCCACTAGCTATCTATTATCCACAAGGTAGTGTCTATATGTTGACCTTAATCTCCCAATCCATTCCACCAACCTCCATCCCTCCCTCTGTCCACTGTCCACTCTCTATGTCTACATCTTTAATCCTGTCCTGCAAATTAGTTCATTTGGACCATTTTTCTAGGTTCCATATATGTTTTAATATATTATATTAATATTTGTTAATCTTTTTCTGACTTACTTCACTCCATCTGAAAGACTCTAGATCTATCCATCTTTCTACAAATGGCAATGGTGTGAATTAATCTGCATTTAGGATGCAGGTCTGTTGAAAGGGTACTCCTAGGACTGACTGAAGTAAGTGCTATTTATTTGGTAAATATTCCAGTTCTTGGGAACTACTACTTAAGTCCTAGTCATATACCACTAAAAGGACAAAGACGGTTTCAAGCTCTAGACATTTTTTTCCTGTCTCACAGATGTTTATGAAGATACATAAATCTGATATGCATGACTAGTCTTTGTGAAGTGCTTCAATACAAATCCCAAATGTCATTTTCTATATTGACACCTCCCCAAAATATCATCCTTTGAATGCAAGTGTTTCCTTGTTATGACTAGGTCTTCATTCCCTCCTCAGTCACAGATTCTAGTTGACCAATGACAAGAACCAGAGTTCATGGGAGATGAGTCTGAGCTCTGCCGGGGACAGTCTCCTTGGTTGTGTTGGTTTACTGGCCCAGCACGAGTCTCTTGTTTCCCGCAGCTTAATGAATCCCAGCTTTCCTGTTGATTTCTAGCTCCATCTACAACAACAATGACCACCACACTACTACTCCAGCAACAACCACCACTACTCCAACCACCACAACAGTTGCTACTACTCCCACCACACAAGTGCTACTCCCACACCCACCACCACTACTCCAACCACCACCACTACTCCCACCACAACAAGTGCTACTCCCACACCCACCACCGCTACTCCAACCACCACTACCACTACTCCCACAATAACAACTGCTGCTACTACCACAAGCACCACCAGTACCACAACAATGACTACTACTACTCCCACAACCACCACCACTACCACCACTACTCCCACAACAACCACCACTACTCCAACAACAACGACTACTTCTACTCCAACCACCACCACCACTACTCCCACAACAATGATTACTACCACTCCAACAACCACCAATACTTCAACAACCACCAATACTACCACAACTACTCCCACAACAACGACTACTACTTCAAAAACTACCACTACTACCACCACTACTCCCACAACCACCACCACTGCTCCCACAACAACAACTACCACTACTCCAATAACAATGACTACTACTACTCCAATCACCACCACCACTACTCCAACAACCACCACCACTACTCCCACAGCAATGACTACTACCACTCCAACAAACACCACTACTTCAACAACCACCAATACTACCACCACTACTCCCACAACCACCACCACTACTCCACAACAATGACTACTGCTACTCCAACAACAATGACTATTACTTCTCCAACAACCACCACCACTACTCCCACAACAACTACTACTTCTCCAACAACCACCACTACTACCAGCACTACTCCCAAAACCACCACCATTACTCCCACAACAGCCACCACTACTCCAACAACAACCACCACTCTTCCAACAATAATGACTACTACTACTCCAACAACAAACACCACCACTTCTCCAAAACCAACGACTACTACAACTCCAACAGCAACCATCACCACTCCAACCACCACCACCACTCCAACAGCCACCACCACCACTACTCCAGTAGCAAACACCACTACCCCTAAAACAACCACCACTAGTTGAACAAACACTATCACTACTCTAACAACAACCATCCCTACTTCAACCACCACCATTACTACCACTCCAACAACCACCACCACTGCTCCCAATATAAGCATTATCACTACTCCAACAACAGATACCACCAGTAATACAACAACCACTACTCCAACAACAACCCCCAACACTACTGCAACAATGACCAGCACCATTACTCCAGCAACATGTACCACTACTACTACTCCAACAACAGTAGCTACCATGAGGATCTCAACAGCAATGACCCATACTACTCAAGCAACCATGTCTACTCCAACAATGACCAGCAGTATTCCAACAACAATGTCCACCTCTACTCCAAGAAAAACCACCACTATTTCAAGAATGACGACCACCACTACTCCAGTAACAACCACAATCATAATGACCACCACTATTATTCCAACTGCAACCTGGAATACTTCAACAACTATCACAATTACTCCAAAACCAACAACCACCACAACACCAACAAGGAACACCACTGCTGTAACAACCACAATGGTCACCACTGCTCCAGAGAAAATGAGGTCCTCTACCTCTGCCTTTTTAATGCCATCACCCACAAAGGACTTCCAACCAGGTAAGCAGATATGCTTCTCAGCCCAGAAGGCTTTAAAGGTGAGGATACAGACCATCCAAGGGCACTGTGTCAAGGCAGAAATACAATCTAGGGTAAGGATGATCAACAAATTTTCAAATCTGGTTTCACAAAAATCTGAAACTCCCTGCCTCTTCTTACATTCGGAGTTTTTTATGTCTAAGCATTTTCAGAATGAAGGGAACTCATGGCTATTATCTGATTCTCAAAGGAATTGTCAATAGTTAAAGAAAGCCAGACCACTGATTTGGATATCTATGTATGATAGTGAATTTGGCCCAGTTGAATATAGACTTCAAAATATGTGGAATGCCAGAACAGGCTCAGATAAATGAGACTCTGTCCTTACAAGGAGTTCTGAATAGAGATCAAGTACTTTGCCGACTAAGGTCCGTCTAATCAAGGCTATGGTTTTTCCAGTGGTCATGTATGGATGTGAGAGTTGGACTGTGAAGAAGGCTGAGCACTGAAGAATTAATGCTTTTGAAGTGTGGTGTTGGAGAAAACTCTTGAGAGTCCCTTAGACTGCAAGGAGATCCAACCAGTCCATTCTGAAGGAGATCAGCCCTGGAATTTCTTTGGAAGGAATGATGCTGAAGCTGAAACTCCAGTACTTTGGCCACCTCATGCGAAGAGCTGACTCATTGGAAAAGACTCTGATGCTGGGAGGGATTGTGGGGGCAGGAGGAGAAGGGGACGATAGAGGATGAGACGGCTGGATGGCATCACTGACTCGATGGACGTGAGTCTGAGTGAACTCCAGGAGCTGGTGATGGACAGGGAGGCCTGGCATGCTGGGATTCATGGGGTCGCAGAGTCGGACATGACTGAGCAACTGAACTGAACGGAACTGAATTTATTTTGAAACTGAAGCCAACACTTGAGGATAAAATTTCAATGAAGTTAATTTTACTTTGTTTCCTGTATCAGGAACCATGCTAACTGCTTTACAAGTATTAAGCCACTTAATTCTTATGACAACTCTATGAATTGTAGGTGTGATTCAGTCCTATTATGTATTCCTGAGTCCTGAGGAATGAAATGCAAGCACATTGTTGACAGTCATATGACTAGAAAATGGTTGAGTCTAGATGTCCCCATTAGTTTGAATGTTGGGCCTTTTCTGCCTCCTGTTATGAACATAGAGCTTATATTTGGGTGAACTTCTGATCTGACATCATCACTGGAAAAGCCTTCATATTGAAAAGCCCTGTCTTTTCAGGTTGTCAGTAACTTACATAGTTTTACATACTTCATCACTGAAAAGCCCTGTCTTTCCAGGTGTCATTGACTTACATAATTTTGTTGCTAGCATCCTTTAATTTATTTATGTAGCATATAAATGTTATTTATACTGATGAGAGCGTAAACATCAGTTTTAAGGACTTTAGAAATTTAGAATCCATGTGTTTGTTTCTTCAATTCAAGCTACATGATTCATACTTCAAATTTTAGTTAGATAAAAGTTTTGGTTTAATAGAAATGGAGATTAATTTCCTTTATGGGTTGGAAAATAGTGTCTCATTTTATTTACATTCAATCATTCTATTTTTAGTATTAAAAAGACAATGTTTTAGTGAACATTCTCTCTCTTTGATATATCCTGAGAAATAACAGAAATGTCACAACCTCTTAGGTAAAAAATTCTGATAGAACATATTGATTTCCCCTCACTCCCATTCAACCATGTGTGTATTCAACTTGAGAAATCTGAAGGATTAGATTTTGGACAGAGTTTGGAAGAGAGATTTTTAGGTTAAACTGGGATTTTAGAGTCATAAAAGTTTGTAAAACAAACAAACAAACAAACAAAACAAACTTAGTTCCAGGCAACAAACACACTATAGCATCTGTTGATTTTCTCAGTATTGACTTAGTTTCTTAATAGTTTGTGCTGACAGAAGTGGATGGATTAGTGCTCCTGGTTTGGGGATCATGTGTAAGCTATGGTCTTTGTTTAAAGCAGAGTTTCAGAAGGAAAGTGTTAGTGTATTTGTCCATGTGACCTCCTGGGGGATATAATTCATTGAGTATTATATGTATCCTGATGGAGATGGTTGGAGGGCATCACTGACTCAATGGACATGAGTTTGGGTAAACTTTGGAAGTTGGTGATGGACAGGGAGGCCTGGCGTGCTGCGGTTCATGGGGTCACAAAGAGTCGGACATGACTGAGTGACTGAACTGAACCGAACCGATGGTTTCCTGAAGAGTTTGAAATTAGATTTGAATTTTAGCAGATCCAGTGCAGAGTCATTTATGTTTACATGCATTTTCTCTCTGTGCATCTGTCCATACTAATTACCTAAAATATTTCTATAATAGTTGGAAGTAAAGTCATAGGAACAAGGAATGGAAAAAATGCCCACAGAGACCCAAACTAGGGAAAGAAGTTAAGCTCAAGAGTTCTTTTGCACAGATTTAAGGGAAATGAAGACTATGATCATCTTATTTTCTTTTATTGTCCTGTTCTTAGTTCCTAAAGAGAGTCCTATCCCGTTATAAATTTGAGAACTATGGGAAAGCAAAAGCAAAGTTAAAAAGCCACTATCTTTGAGATTCCTTTAAAAACTAGGAATAAATCTACCATATGACCCAGCAACCCCACTACTGAGAATATACTCTGAGAAAACCACAGTTCTAAAAGAAACATGTACCCCATTGTTCATTGTAGCACTATTTACAATAGATAGGACATGGAAGCAATCTAGATGTCCACTGACAGATGAATAGATAAAGAAGATGTTATATATATATACAATGGACTATTAGTCATGAAAAATGAATTTGAGTCAGTTCTAGTGAGGTGGATGAACCTAGAGCTTGTTATACAGAGTGAAGTAAGTCAGAAAGAGAAAAACAAATATTGAATATTTACACATATATATGGGATCTAGAAATATAGTACTGATGAACCTATTTGCAGAGAAGGAAAGGAGATGCAGAAGTAGAGAATGGATTTGTGGCCCAAGTTGGGGAAGAAGAGACTGGGATGAATGAATGAAGAACTATTAACATACGTACACTATCATGTGGAGAATGGAGACCTGGTGAGAAGTTGCTGTATAACACGAAGAGCCGTCTGGCACTGTGTGATGACCTAGAGGGATGGGATGGGTGAGGGATGAGGCTCAAGAGGGAGGGATATGTGTGTAGTTTGTGTTGCTGTCTGGAGGAAGCCAACTCAACATTGTAAAAATTAAAAATGAACAAAAGAAATGACTAAGAAACACACACACACACACACACACACACACACACACACACTAAAATAGCTCAGAATAAGAGAAGAGGTGATGCTGAAATGTGAAGTCCATGGTGAGGAAGTGGAAAGAGGAAGACCAATGAGGGGCAATAAGAAAAGCCCAGGTCTGTAATCTCATGTCTAAGCAGTAAATACCGCTAACTTGCTCTAAAATTCAGCGGCACTCTCAGAGGAAGAGATATAAAGATCTTGTTAAGCGGCAAGGGGTCAACACTTAAGGTAAGGTGAGAGGTCTGATGGAAAATTAAGAGATTTCAAGAAGGAAAAAGGAAATACAGCTCTGAGAATTCTTACTGAAGCTTTTTGTTGAGAAATGGAAGATTAGTCAGATAATACAGGAAATCATTCTTACAAAAGGAGTGACTGGAACACAACTGCAGAAAGAGCCAGGATACCAGGCTCATTACCAAGACTCAGACACTGGACAGTACTATTACCCGGAAAGGACCTCAAGGAATTGAGTATTTTTAGTATGTTTTCTGTGCTGGTAAACATGTGCATCTCCCTGGAAAGACATGTGGATGGATAGTTAGGAACTTGAATAAGGTCAGGAAATCTAGATTGGATTTCTTGTGAAGGGAGTCATGTGGATTAGTGTCAGGCCATTCTCCACAAAAGTGAAATGTCATTGGTATGAATAAAAGTTTACTTGGGTGTCCTGCTTATAATGCACTGCTGTAGACCTTAGGGGGATCCTAGGAGTATAAAAAGCGAAATAATTCTGTCTGTTGGTAGGCTTTCAAGATCATTGTCTAGATCAAATTTATTCATGATGATGAAATACCTATATGTCAATGTAATGCCTCAAGGTTATCCTTTGATATTTATCTAAGAAAGATTTAAAGGGTAATTCCTGATATTAGCTTTGTGTTTTATTTTTGTTGGAGGTGGAAATTTTCCTCCATAAGTGTACATGATTCTTCCATTCTTATCATTCCAGTGCTTTCTTTATCTTCTCCAACGCAGACAGCAGAAAACCAGCCTACCATATGCATGAAACCAATGTAACAGGCTTATCATCACACTCTTGCTCAACAGGTAACTTCTGTTTCTTTCCTGAACACCTTGTTTAACCATTTCAGGTCAGTGTTCTCATCTCTAAAGTGCGATTAAGGAAATTGGTATAAGCATATATAAAGCACTTTGTATATGCTAGATAATCAGTAAAAAGAGAATCCTGTATTTGACCTATAGTTGCTTATGATGTTCAACAGTATTTGTTCTGTATGACAAAATAGATATTTCAAAACACTATTAAAATTTTCACATCAAAATTTCATGCTATAATATCCTGTTATACTGGGGTATTATGTCATTTAAGATACACTGGCCTTGGGACTGATGTTACATATTTTCTAAAGCAAGTTTGGATCAATAGGCAAGCTGGAATATAATGTAGGACTTAGATGGCTACTGTTTGAGGTATCTTGGTACATTTCATTCATGTTTTGAATGTAAAACCAATGTGACATCCATTTTGAAAACAGTGGTTCTGCTCTTTGGATGTGTAATGGCCTCTGAGCACTCGCTGGCAGTTTCTTAGCTGTCATGAAAATATTGATTATCTACCTGTGCTGTGCTTAGTCACTCAGTCATGTCTGACTCCTTGTGACCCCATGAACTGTATCCCATCAGCTCCTCTGTCCATGAGGTTCTCCAGGCAAGAATACTGGAGTGGGTTGCCATTTTCTTCTTCAGGATTTGCTATTTCCTTATTTTATCTACCTATAAGTGATAATTTTCAACCTAGTTCTGAGACTGAGCTACTATGACTCCCCTAAAACTATATGTAAACTTCCCATGAACACACATTTTCACAGTTAAAGACAGAAAAAAAAAAAGGTTCAGTTTGGAAGGGTCCATGACAAAATGGTTAAAAAGCATAACCTTCTTAACCATTGAGGTTAAGTTAGTAAATATTTTTAATTTAGTGTAAGTCTTGTACTGCCTACAGCATTTGGACATATGATTATTAAACTTTTCACTCATCACCAGAAGGCATGTGAATGTACTGGTGTTTACAGTGAAACTTTAGTAGTTTTTGTAATTCTACTTAATTTTCCTTCTTGTTGAGCAGATGGAAAAGGCACGGTGACACAGTCTCCAGATCCCCTTTGGCATTGCAATGGAAGTGTAAGCATATTCCTTACTACTTTATTAGCCTGATTCACTTGTATGTTTCCTTGGAAGCAAGTTACTTTTAGAGAGTATTATTGTAAGTCTTGTTCACAATTGATTCTTTCTCATTCACAAAGTAAAGGAAGAAAAGAGTTTGACTCATAAATAGGGATGCTTTCATTGATTAAAGCATTCATTAATTTTAGAAGTTTATATAGATGCACTAGTTTGTTAGAAATACCTGAAAAGTGATATTTTAATCTACCTTCCCCCTCTTCACACACACAGTACAGACTTTCTCCTGACCAAAAAAATTCAAAAAAAAAGAGTGAAGTAATTCACAGATAATCAGATACTATCAAGCAATATTTTAATCATTTTAGAGAAATAACATACCTTGAGTTGATGTGGTGGGATGGGGACCATCCAAACTAAAAATAATATGTAAATGAAAGCTTGCTTGCTTAAATATAGGCCCCTTATTGTCCTTTTCCAACCTTATTGTTCTCCTATAGAGAATTTTTGAGTCACTGCTAAATCTTTCTATATGTAAACCTTACCATATGATGACTTTTTAAGATACTAAGGTCTTGAACAACTTTATGAGTCTGTAGTATGTTCTCACACTTTTCCACAGTTCGCTTGAGAAAAAGCTCAGGGTATCCAGTCTCATGATGTTCATCAAAGCCTCATCTTTGTGAGTAAGTTACAAAAATTTACCAGTAGGATCTTCTGGCTTCCTTGAGTGAAACAACTTTCCTTTCACTATAAGCAAATAAATCTTAGAAGCAACATAAATGAAGAGATTCAGGAATGAATGTAATCCTGATCATAAGTGGTGAGTAATTGCAGCAGAGCCATTGTAAGTTAAAGTCAAGCTCAGGAAAAGCAGGATTATTTAGGGTGAGGCCAGATGCATTATATTGCATACCTTAGTGACAATGAGAACGCCACAACATAGGAATGATATGAATGATTTTAACCACTCTGATGGTATGGACACTGACTGATCTGATGGATATGGGCTGAATTTGCTTATGCCTGTTAAGTAGAAGAAGTGCTACTGTTTAACTGACTGTTGTGCTCCTGAATATCCAGATTTACCCCGGATTAAAAAACAATTCTGAATGATGAGATTGTTCTTAAACTCCGTTACCTGCAGGACAGGCATGTTTAGCAGCAAGTAGAAACCAGTTCACAATAGGCAGTAGCAAAATCTTGGACTTTTTGTATCTTGACTCTGAAGATGTCAAGGTGTCTCCCAGATGTCCTAAAGCCAAGCAGCATACATTTCAACCCAGCACATCACCTTCTTAAACTCTCTCTTAAGGAGAGAATTGAACAAACATATCAGGGTGTGTAGGAAAAGGTGTTCATTGCTGCTATTTATAATCATGAAGGTGTTACAAACACCCTAATGTTCAATGATAAGGGATTAATTACTTCAGTCAGTTAAAGATGCTCACTTATTGCCATTAACAATTTTGCCACTGCAGTGAATTACTGACATATATTGAACATAGTCACTGTTTCTGTTAAGAAAAGCACTAGAAGAATAAAGTCCTAGACGAGTATGTAAAAATACTAATAGTGGTTATTTCTGGATGTTGGGATTATGTTTTATTTTTGTGCTCCTTTCTTTATCTCGAGTTGCACATTCTGAAATGAACCTGCAGTGTTTATGTAACATAGTATTTTTAAAAAGGAAACAAAGCCTGCTTCCTGTAACTCCATGTTCCATCCAAATACTGTCCCATCTTCACAAATAAGGTGATAACGCAACTTTTCCCTTCCAAGACACTGGCCTTTTCCCCTTTAATCAAGGACAGCTCAAATGCTAAGTTATCCTCTTCTCTATTCCTATTAGTGTTTATCAGAAAGTACCTAATATACCTTACCCAAGCACTTTCTTTAATTTGCATTTGACAAACAGAGAAAAGAAGTTCAGAGAGGCTAAATAACTTGTCCAGGGTCACACAGCAACTGAGTAAAAGAGCTGGGATTCTGACTCTAGAGTTTAACCTCTTATGCAGGAAGAGACATGAGACAAACATTTCTCTGACCATCCACTTTGTTTCTATTAAAATCCTATCTAATGGGAACTCTTTAGATTTAGAGTTAAGCTATGTAAAGGGGCAGAGCATGATGCCTGGTGTATTTCAGGTTTATATCAGGAGGTGATGATCACTTATGAACCACACTAGGAGAATCAAATAAACTGTATTTTCTTCCATTGCTCAGCATTTTAATTGTTAAGCAGAGCCATACATCTGAGCAGCCACTTTCAAGTCTATTTATGAACCCATAGATATTACCTTGAGTTCTCCTGAAAAGAAAAAGTGTTGAATCTAGAGCCAAATTCAAAATTGAGCACATTCAGTTAACATTGCCACATCAGTTTATATAGGAACAGAAATTGTTGTTTTCTAATAAGAGGATTATATATGAAGGTGGCTACTGTTGGTTGCTCAGTTGTGTCTGACTCTTTGTGACCCTATGGACTGTAGCCCTTCAGGCTTCTCTGTTCATGGAATTCTCTAGGCAAGAATACTGGAGTTTGTTGTCGTGTCCTACTCTAGCGGATCTTCCCAACCCAGGGATCTCCTGCATTGTAAGCAGATTCTTTACTGTCTGAGCCACCAGGGAAGTATGGAAATACCTTATCAATTTTTTAAAATATGCATTTAAAAATACATATAATAGTGCATATTCATTTGAAGCTTAGAGTTTCAGTTTTGACAAATGCATACAGTTCTTTAAGTATATTTACATATGTGTATACAACATATATATTATGTATGTTGCAAAATATACAACATTTCCACCATCCCAAATACATTTTGAATTTTAAATTGTCTTAGAATTTCACCATATAACTATAACTTCAGATCATTTGGTCTCACCCCTCATAAACCAAAACTAGCCAAAGACCAATAAGACAAATATGTCAGGGTGCATTGTTTCAAAAATGTTTTCTACTCATAATTCTAACGTGACTTTTTTTTTCTTTTAATCAGCTGATGTTTCCTTAGGCTGTGACACTGACACAAGATACTTGGATATGCATCAGCAAAGGAGTCTCTATCGAAATATCTGTTACAATCTTGGTATTATTCCTCACGTTTTTGTATTCATGATTAATAAAAGTAAGTCACCTCAGGACAGTGCCCGCAAGAGTATTCTTGATCTAACCTTCCTATAACCCTACATTCCACATGATTTCAGTTTCATGTAACTTTCTTGACTGGTTCTTACATTATTCTTTTTCTTTTTTATTTCTCTTAAATTATTGTCCATAAAGAGAAACATGTTATTTAAATTCTCCAGAGAAGAAATTAAATATGGAGAATTAAGAATTGGTTGGGTAGAGCTGGAATTTGGAAGTCAACAAGCCAGTATAATATATAAGATTTGCTCACTCTTCATTTTCCCCTCCATTCAAGACCAATTTCTGTCTCTATAGGGGGTGAAATTGTTGAGAGTTTTACAACATCCAATTAACAGAAGAAGCAATAAGTTATTGGGAGGGTAGATGATATCAGAGCCAGGAGGAGATGGAAGGTTTTTGCAAGGCAATCATCCATCGTCTCCTGTTTTCCTTCCACCAGTTGAGTGTGTGTGTTTAAAACCTATCATCTATGAAAGAAACACAATCTCCCACCTTTTTTTACAGTGAAATATAATGGCATCAAAGTAACCTATGGCATGTGGGTAAATATACTAAATCTTTTATTAATATGTGATGCTTTACATTAAGGGGCTTATTTGGCTCCTAGATTCAAAAAATGTTACCTGGAGTTGTCAAGGAAAGGATCCACAATTATTTTCTTTCTCTTCCTTTTTAAAAATAGTCTTTCTAAAAATAAATTTAAAAATATTCTTTCTTAATTAATTTGTCAGGCTTTGAGATCTGTACAGATTTTATTCATATTAAAATAATAACAGAAATAAAATACTAGTTTGGAAAAAACATCTCATGAACCCTTGGCTTACATGTTTAATTTTCTCTTTATTTCTTCCCCAATTTGGGTAACTCATTCTTGAGTAATAAGCTGGAGCTACGATGGTATATTTGAAATGGTTTATGTCAGTGACTCTTTTAACAATTCTTACTCTAGTAAAAATGTCTCTGTCTCTCTCCTCTATTCCTTCTGAACTCCCCATTTTATACTCTGGATCCTGAAAAATCTAGTATATAGAAAACCTCCACTGCTTCCAACCTTCCAGTGATGGTTTTAGCATCTCTGTACTCTCTGCAAATGTGCTAGAACTGCTACAGAAGCAGCACTTGAAACCAGAGCTCAAAGAACAAGAACTAATTTGCAGGGTTGTTTTGTTTTGTTTTGTTTTGTTTTGTTTGATTGGCCTTTAGAATGGGTTGTTTGGTACATTATTTGATTTCATTCAGTGCTTTGTTTATTGAATGTATATTAGACACCTATTCCAAAGAGATGAGCAAAAGAAACAGAAAACATATGAATGAATAAACAGTGTACTTTTAGAGCTTTCCGAGAAATACCACGGGGACTACAGTAGCAGGGCAACAGACTATGTGAGTGAGCCCCAATACAGCTCTGCAAAGATCTGGAGGACAGCTCCAGGCTGAAGACACACAAAGGCAGGGGGTAGGGACGTGCCCTCTCCATGGTTCCCACCATTCCCTATGGTTCCACCCCAGCCTACTCTGCTCAGTTAGTTGTGTGATCTCATAGGCATTTGAATTTACAGTTGTACAAATCTACCCCACTTCCCAATGACAAGTTAACTCCTCTCTATGCATCCCTGTAGTCATTTTTGCAAACATCTGTAAAAGTGGGAAACCACTACTTCCTTCCAAATCTAAACAGCCTGCAGCATCTGGTCCAGCTTGGGCTTTAAGAAAGGTTTTTCTTTGATAAAATCCATCCCTCTTAGTCCATTATCCATTATTCCTAGTTCTCTTTCATTGGATGTTTGTACACAGCCTTTCCTATTTCTGACTTAAGGCTCACATGAGCCTGTCCAAGAACATGCCTTGAATAATCCCCAGCATATTGCAAGTGTCCCATCGATGCTGGCTTTTATTGTTGCAGTCATGCCCTTCCTAGCAATAAGCCTGTGAGTCAGGAACTAGTATTACTCTCAGTTTATGGATTGGAAGACAGGATTAGAGATGTTAAGTGACATCCAAGGTCACATCACACAGCAGGTAAAAGACTCCATCTTAGGCCTCTTAGAGTAAAAAACATAGACTTCTTGAAGTTTTTGACTATCTGATTATAAAAATGTATGAAAAATATACTCTCTATGAGAAGAAAAGCATGGAAGATAGCATCATTATAGTTCATTTTTGTCCTTTCACTGTTAACTTTTATTAAAATTTCACCTTTTATCACCTAGTTAGAAAATACTATTTTAGAAAATACTGTATATTATAGAAAAAAAAGCAAAACAAAACAAAAAGGAGTATTTCCTCATGCTGTTATTTTTTGGGAAGCTATATCATGTTATTTTTTGGGAAGCTATATCATGTTATTTTTTGGGAAGCTATATCACATTGACTCATTTTGAGCTACTAACATTTAAACTGTTTCCACACATGCATGACTAATCTGTTTAAAGATCGTAGCTGAGTGACGGTTCAGTGCATTTTATATCATTTCTGGGCAGACTTAGGTAATAAAAATAGTGACTGCATACAAACTCTAAAAAAAGTAGCTGTATCAAAGCTCCACAAATGACCTTTTCCTACACCTGATGTGTGAGCGTACATGGTATACAGCTCATGTAAACCACGGCTTTCTAATTCTCACCATTTCATCAGAAATCTTTCTCACCACAGAAAGATTTATGATTCCATGATCCAGTATAGACTTACATGACTTAATCCTATTTTTCTATATCCAGTATGCTCTTATGTTTTGTATATCGATATATATTTATCCTAAATACTGGAAATAGATGACTAAGTAGATTTAATTTAACCCTCACTAAAGAGTTACAGTCCACAGTTGGGAAAAAAAACCAGCCAAACCATTTCCTGGTCACTTTGAGAATGTGCGTCCTGGTTTAGTACTTCCATTTGATGTCTTATATTAGTCTTCTCAGATTTTTCCATTTTTGTATTCTGTTAGATGACTCTCTTGAAGGAGACCAGTCTGAGTTTTTTGAAATGACTGCTGAGGATTTCTGCTTCCCTATTACACAGACTTCCCTGCAATTTCATGTTTACAATTCTGGAAGCTTCTTTGCTTTTCATAGTCTTGTGAATGGAGCTCTGGGAAATGCAAATACCCAGTATGCCTGAACATAAACAATTGTGTTGTTCATACTTGAGAAATGGTCTGCTTTTCTCTTATTCATGTTATTCTTTTTGCAGTGTGATTCCATTGAGGGACTCTCAAGTTCAAATTTTGAAAAATTGCACATTGTGAATCATGTATGAGCAGAAGACAATGTCGACGCTATTGATGACCGACTTAAAGTCAAGGATTAAGATCCAGTGGCCTTCTAAGATGTTATGCCCTTGACTGTAGAAGACAGTGACCAGATATCACCACATCAGAGTTCTTTCAGGCAGCAGGACAATTTTTCAGTCAGTTTCCAGTGGCATTCCAAGGAGTCAGGGACATTGGGTGCAGCCCATCTGTGTAGAGTCAAGTTCTGTCACACAGTCCTAATTTTTTATGCTAAATATGTCTCAATCTTTCTGGTGTTTGGAGAGCTCTCTCCTAAATATGCCATGTACTCTTTGGAATTGCATATTCTCTTAATTCCTTACGAAACCTGTTATCCATCAAGAATTCTCATCATGGAGACAAAAAAAAAAAACCACACCTCTATTTCAGATATCAAGGCTGTCCAGAACAGCTGACTACAACTTAAAATCAGCAAACCCAACTTGAGATTAAAAGATATAACATGAAAGCATTTCATGATCCCTTTTTTTTTTTAATTGACTCCAAATATTATATTTCTTAGGAACTCTCAAGGGTTTCAATCATGGGTATACAGGGTTTTTTTTTTTTAACACGATTTCAAGTCCTACCTTTATTTTATTATTACATACCACACTCACACATATATAATGATATTAACATTATAATGACATCCAATAAGGCAAGTCCTCTCATTATTCTTTTTCATAATGTCCCTGTATATTCTTGTTAATTTATCTTTACAAACAAGCTTTTGATTATTTTATAAAATTCCAACATAGTAAATCCTGTGTATCCTAACTTAATTTGGAGAGATGATTCTTTGTGATATTAAATCTTCACATCAATGAACATGTTTTATCTTTTTATTTATTTTATTAAATTAATTTGTTTATTTTAATTGGAGGCTAATTACTTTACAATATTGTAGTGGTTTTGCCATACATTGACATGAATTAGCCATGGGTGTACATGTGTTCCCCATCCTGAACCCTCCTCCCACCTCCCTCCCCAGCTCATCCCTCAGGGTCATCCCAGTGCTCTGGCCCTGAGCACCCTGTCTCATGCATCAAACCTGGACTGGATATCTGTTTCACAAAGGTAATATACATGTTTCAATGCTATTCTCTCAAATCATCCCACCCTCGCCTTCTCCCATGGAGTTCAAATGTCCATTCTTAAGGACCTTAGGGGCCTTTCCAATTGTGAGTTGGCATTTTTGATGATCCCAATAATCCCTACATTTTTTCCCACACAGTCAGCAGTGTAATCAAAGGAACCAGGATCTGATTGTGCTATGGGAGTTGAAAATCTTCCCACTGCTCCCCAGTGGGTACAAATCCCTACTCCATCCTAAGCCCCTCCCAGTTTCTCCCTTGTCCACTTCATGCAGCCCCTCCATGCAGTGCTCTGGCAGATAGAAATGCCTCACATACCCACTCTCCACTCTGTAGGTCAGCATGTCTTGGGGAGATGCTTGTCTGCTGTCTCTCCACGAGGCATGCCATCTCTCAAGGTTCATCTCAACCTTAGCCTCTTCACACTTTCTCACCTCATTCCTGTAGACAGAATGCATCCCTTCCCCTGAACCCCTCTGTGTGGCCCATTGTAGTCTCTATGAATAATATGGAGCACCTCCCATGTGCCAGGCATGGTGCCAGTGCCTAGCTCAGGTCCCTCTGCAGGAGGCCAGCACCCACCTAACCTGTGTTGCACCTAGGGGAGAATTACAAAGAGACCCCCCCCCTCCTTCTGGCTGACAGAGCCCTGGAGCCAGGGCAGCGACGTGTCAAATAGGGTCTCTACAAATTGTAACCATAAATAGTGACCCTATAATGTGGTTTTGTAATATGAGAGGTGTTCAGATTACTGATGCTTGTTATACTGAGCTCTTTGAGGGAAGTGTATGTAGTTTCCTAGCATCCAGTTTACAAATACTTATCCATGATAATTAGTGAACACATTGACTTAAAAAATGTTCCCTAGAGCCTTCTAGTCAGGGAATGAGATGGTTGGGTGGCATCACCAACTCAGTGGACATGAGTCTGAGCAAGCTCTGGGAGTTGGTGATGTACAGGGAAGCTTGGCGAGCTGCAGTCTATGTGGTCACGAAGAGTTGGGCATGACCAAGCAATGGAACTGATCTGAGAGCCTTCTTGTGTGTGCTGGGGGTGGGATGGGGGAAGAGTGTCTCTAAAACTAGAAACTATCCCCTTCCTATGACTGGCTGGAGTATGAGAGCCTGTGTGAACCCCAGCAACTGAGACTAGTAATTTTCAAAAGTGATTGCATATTAGAATCACCTGGGAACTCAGACCCTGACCAATCAAATTAGGATCTCAGTAGCTGGGGCTGAGGTAGTGTTGTGGCAGTTCAGTTGGAGAGCCAGCTGGAAGAAAAATTTCCAGGGGCAGAGTATTACAGAAAGTGAATTTACTAAGAAAAAAGAGTAGAGATAATGTAGGCATTTCCACAGTGGGCCAGCCTCCTGACAGGTCAGAGAGAGTCGACTGTTAGAACAGCGGGAGAGCTCAAGGGAGAACCAGTGCTTTTTGTGGGCTAGTAGCCAATTTTTATAGCCTCTAAACAAAGAAAATTTCTGCTGGAAGGATGGCATCATCATCGGTGATTGGTCAGGGTGCTATAGGATGAGTACCAGAGTGGGTATTTTTGCCTAATAGGAGTAAAGGAGCTGGCCAGTAAGAAGCAGGGGGGGTTTGGCAATGGTTACAACAGGACTTGTGGAATTTATCCCTGGGTTGGGAAGATACCCTGGAGTAGGAAATGGCAACCCATTCCAATATTCTTGCCTAAAAAATTCCATGGACAGAGAAGCCTGGTGGGCTACAGTCTAAGAGGTCACAAAGAGTCAGACAGCATTAAGCTAATGAGCACCCACACACACACAGTGGGGCTCAGTCACATCCAGGGGTGGCCTTGGTTCTGGGCTGGGCGTTGTGGCCTCAGTACAAGCCTCACACCTGTAACCTTCACATGGGACTCCACGGGCAGTGTTAAACTTCTCAGTCTCCCCAGGTGATTTCAATGTGTGGTCGAGCTTGAAAGTAGTCAGTCGAGCACTGACCTAGAGACTTGGAAAAGAAGGATGATGGCATATTTTCTTGTTGTGTGTGACAAATGCTCTAGAAAAGCGTGAGAGATGCACACTAAAACAGGAACACATCAACACTGGTCCGGTCCGGGGCAGGTGAGCCACCGAGTGGGGAAAGGGCAGAATGCCCGGCGACAGAGATCTGCTCTCCATCTGGCTTCCTTGGCAACCACATGATGCCAGTGCAGCCTGGGAACAAGAGGTCTGGATGCCGCCACGCTTTTGTAAGGCTTCCCAGGAAGCTGGCCCACAGCTGTCTCCTCTAACCATTCCTGGGCCTCCAAAGAACTGAATGTTTTCTTCCACAGTTGTAAAAACAAGCAAAGAAGAAAGTCCCTTTGGCCTGTGAGGAAGTGCTCTAACATGACCTTCTGTGTTTTGTGCTGTCGACTGCTGAGATGGAGTGTGCTCTGTCTGGCAGTTTCTGCACCTGCTGGAGCCAAAAAATACTTGGGTAATAAATTATTCACATATTTCTCAATAGACTTTATTTTTTAGAGCAGTTTTGAGGTCACAGCAAAACTGAGGGGGAAGTACAGGGAGTTCCCATATGCCTGTCTCCCTCTCCCCAAAATACACAGCCTCACCACTATCCACATGTATCCCTAGCTTTGTGCATCAATGTTGGTATATTGATGAACCAATATTGATACATCATAATTAACTGAAGTCCATAGTTTACTGGAGTTCAAACTTTGTGAGATGCATTCTAAATGTTTTGACAAGTGTATCATTATATGTATCCACCATTACCAAATCATGCTAAACAGCTTTATTGCTCTACTCACTGCTCTAAAAATCCCCTCTGCTCCACCTGTCCTTTCCTTCCTCCCCTCAAACCTGCGACAACCACTGACCTTTTAACTTCTCCATAGAAAGATCATACCTTTTCTGAGAGTTCATGTCGTTGGAATTAGAGTATTCAGATTGTCTTCTTTCACTTGACAGTATGCAGTTAATGTTCCTGTTTCTTTTTGTGGCTTCATAGATCATTTCTTGTTATTGTGGAATAATAGTTTTAAGTGTAACAGTTTGTTCATTGACCTATAGAAGGGCATAACAGTGGCTTTCACATTTTGGCAACTATGAATAAAACTGTTTAAAAAAATTCATGTGTAGATAAATGAAAAGTGAAGTCACTCAGTCATGTCCGACTCTTTGCAACCCCGTGGACTCTAGCCCACCAGGCTCCTCCGTCCATGGGATTCTTCAGACAAGAATACTGGAGTGAGTTGCCATTTTCTTCTCCAGGGGATCTTCCTGACTCAGGGACTGAACCCAGGTCTCCTGCATTGCAGGCAAAGGCTTTAACCTCAGAGCCACCAGGGAAGCCCATAAAGGTGCATGATCAATGGATTGTATGGTAAGAGTTTGTTAAGTTTTGTAAGAAATTACTAAACTGTCTTCAAAAATAACTAAATAGCAAAATGACATCTTTTAATTCTCATCAGCAATAAATGAGAGTTCCTTTTGCTCCACATCCCTGTCAGCAATTGGTGTTGGATTATAACCATTCTAACTGTCCTTTTCTTAAAATTATTTTTTTGTTGAAGGGTAATGGCTTACAGAACTTTGCTGTTTTCTGTCAAACTTCAACATGAATCAGCCATAGGTATAGATATATCCCCTCCCTTTTGAAACTCCCTCCCATCTCCCTCCCCATCCCACCCCTCTAGGATGATATAGAGCCTCTGTTTGACTTTCCTGAGCCATACAGCAAATTCCTGTTGGCTATTTATTTTACATATGGTAATTAAGTTTCCATGTTACTCTTTCTATACATCTCACCCTCCGCTCCACTCTCCCCATGTCTACAAGTTTATTCTCTATGTTTCTCCACTGTTACCCTGTAAATAAATTCTTCAGTACCATTTTTCTAGATTCTGTATATATGTGTCAGAATACAGTGTTTATCTTTCTCTTTCTGACTCACTTCATTCTGTATAATAGGTTCTAGGTTCATCCACCTCATTAGAAACTGACTCAAATGTGTTCCTTTTTATGGCTAATATTCCACTATGTATATATATACCACAAAATCTTTATTCATTCATCTGTCAATGGACATCTAGATTGCTTTCATGTTCTAGCTATTGTAAATAGTGCTGCAATGAACAATGGGATACATGTGTCTCTTTCAGTTTTGGTTTCCTCAGGGTATAGGGCTCGGAGTGGGATTTCTGGGTCATATGGTGGTTTTATTCCTAGTTTTTAAAGGAATCTCCATACTGTCTTCCATAGTGACTGTATCAATTTACATTCCCACCAACAGTGCAAGAGTATCCCCTTTTCTCCACACCCTTTCCAGCAGTTATTCTTTGTAGGCTTTTTGATGAGGGCCATTCTGACTGGTGTGAGGTGATAACTCATTGTAGTTTTGATTTGCGTTTCTCTAAAAATGAGTGATGTTGAGCATCTTTTCATGTGTTTGTTAGCCATCTGTATGTCTTCCTTGGAGAAATGTCTGGTTAGGTCTTTTCCCCACTTTTTGATTGGGTTGTTTGTTTTTCTGGTATTGCATTGTATGAGCTGTTTGTATATTTTGGAAATTAATCCTTTGTCAGTTGTTTCATTTGCTATTATTTTCTCCCATTCTGAGGGTTGTCTTTTCACCTTGCTTATAGCGTCCTTTGCTGTGCAAAAGCTTGTAAGTTCTATCAGGTCCTACTTGTTTACTTTTGTTTTTATTTCTGTTACTCTAGGAGGTGGGTCATAGAGGATTTTCCTTTGATTTGTCATCGAGTGTTCTGCCTCTGTTTTCCTCTAAGAGTTTTATAGTTTCTTGTCTTCCATTTAGGTATTTAATCCATTTTGAGTTTATCTCTGTGTATAGTGTTAGGAAGTTTTCTAATTTCATTCTTTTGCATGTAGCTGTTCAATTTTCCCAACTACATTTATTGAAGAGGCTGTCTTTGTCCCATTGTATATTCTTGCCTCCTCTGTAAAAAAATAAGGTACCCATAGGTACAGGGTTTATTTCTGGGGTTTCTATCTTATTCCCTTGGTCTATATTTCTGTTTTGTGTCAGTACAATACTGTCTTGATGACTGTTGCTTTGTAGTATAACCTGAAGTCAGGAAGCTTGATTCCTCCAGCTCCATTCTTCATTCTCAAGACTGCTTTGGCTATTTAAGGTCTTTTGTGTTTCCCTATGAATTGTGAAATTTTTTGTTCTAGTTCTATGAAAAATGCCATTAGTAATTTGACAGGGATTGCATTAAACCTGTAGATTGCATTTGGTAGTATAGTCATTTTCACAACATTGATTCTTTCTACCAAGGAACATGGGATATCTTTTCATCTGTTCATGCCATCCTTCATTTCTTTCATTAGTGTCTTATAATTTTCTGTGTACAGTTCTCTTGTCTTCTTAGGTAAGTTTATTCCTAGATATTTAATTCTTTTTGTTGCAATGGTGAATGGGATTGATTCCTTAATTTCTCTTTCTAATTTTTCATTGTTAGTATATAGAAATGCAAGTGATTTCTGTGTATTGATTTTGTATCCTGCAACTGCAAAACTCACTGATTAGCTTTAATAATTTTCTGATACTTATCTTTAGGGTTTTGTATGTACAGTATCATGTCATCTACAAACAGTGAGAGCTTTACTTCTTTTCTGATCTGGATTCCTTTTGTTTCTTTGTCTTCTCTGATTGCTGTAGCTAGGACTTCCAGAACTATATTGAATAATAGTGGTGAAAGTGGACAACCTTGTCTTATTCCTGATCTCGGGGGGAATGCTTCAGTTTTTCATCACTGAGAATAATGTTTGCCATTGGCTTATTATATATGGCCTTTACTATGTTGAGGTAGGTTCCTTCTATGCCCATTTTTTGAAGAGTTTTAATCATAAATAGGTACTGAATTTTGTCAAAGGCTTTTTCTGCATCTATTGAGATGATTATATGGTTTTTATCTTTCAGTTTGTTAATATGGTGTATCACATTGATTGCTTTCTGTATGTTGATGAAGCCCTGGAATAAACCCAACTTGATCATGGTGTATGAGCATTTGGATGTGTTGCTGATTTCTGTTTGCTAAAATTTGTTGAGGATTTTTGCATCTATGTTCATAAGTGATATTGGCCTGTAGTTTTCTTTTCTTGTGTTGTCACTGTTTGGTTTTGGTATCTGGATGATGGTGGCCTTGTAGAATGATTCGGAAGTATTCCTTCCTCTGCAATTTTTTGAAAGAGTTTTAGAAGGATAGGCATTAACTCTTCTCTAAATGTTTGATAGAATTCTCCTGTGAAGCCATCTGGTCCTGGGCTTTTGTTTTTGGGGAGATTTTTGATCAGTTTCAATTTCAGTGTGTGCAATTGGATTTCTCATAACTTCTATGTTTTCCTGGTTCAGTCTTGGAAGATTGAACCTTTCTAAGAATCTGTCCATTTCTTCCATGTTCAGTTCAGTTCAGTTCAATTCAGTCATGTCCGACTCTTTGCAACCCCATGAATCACAGCACGCCAGGCCTCCCTGTCCATCACCAACTCAAGAGTCCCTTGGACTGCAAGGAGATCCAACCAGTCCATTCTAAAGGAGATCAGCCCTTGGATTTCTTTGGAAGGAATGATGCTAAAGTTGAAACTCCAGTACTTTCTCCACCTCATGCAAAGAGTAGACTCACTGGAAAAAGACTCTGATGCTGGGAGAAATTGGGGGCAGGAGGAGAAGGGGACGACAGAGGATGAGATGGCTAGATGGCATCACTGACTTGATGAATGTGAGTCTGAGTGAACCCCGGGAGATAGTGATGGGCAGGGAGGCCTGGCATGCTGCAATTAATGGGGTCACAAAGAATTGGACATGACTGAGTGACTGAACTAAACTTAATGACAACTGGAAACAAGCTGGGGAAAAAATGAAGGAAGAAGCAAATGAGTATTTTGTGAGGAATGAAAGACCTGTGTCCAGTGCCTGAAGCTGAAGAGAACGTGGCAGTTTCAAAATCGCACTTTCTTCACTCTGATTCTTTCCATCTCAGACTCAAGACCAATCCTACAAAGGCATCCAGTGTTTTAGTAGCTCTATACACTCTCTTCAGTTCAGTTTAGTTCAGTTCAGTAGCTCAATCATGTCTGATTCTTTGCGATCCCATGAATCACAGCACGCCAGGCCTCCCTGTCCATCAACAACTCCCAGAGTTTACTCAAACCCATGCCCATCGAGTCAGTGATGCCATCCAGCCATCTCATCCTCTGTTGTCCCCTTCTCCTCCTGCCCCCAATCCCTCCAGCATCAGAGTCTTTTCCAGTGAGTCAACTCTTCACATGAGGTGGCCAATGTACTGGAATTTCAGCTTTAGCATCAGTCCTTCCAGTGAACACCCAGGACTGATCTCCTTTAGAATGGACTGGTTGGATCTCCTTGCATTCCAAGGGACTCTGAGGATTCTTCTCCAACACCACAGTTCAAAAGCATCAATTCTTATCCATTCATCTGCTGACAGACTAAAAAGAATACATTTGAATCATTTCTACTAAGGTGGATGAAACTGGACCCGATTATGCAGAGTTAAGTAAGCCAGAAAGAAAAACAACAATGCAGTATACTAATACATATATATGGAATTTAGAAAGATGGTAACAATAACCTTGTATGCATGACAGCAAAAGAGACACAGGTGTATAGAACAGTCTTTTGGACTCTGTGTGAGAGGGAAAGGGTGGAATGTTTTGGGAGAATGGCATTGAAACATGTATAATATCATATAAGAAACAAATCACCAATCTAGGTTCAATGCAGGACACAGGATGCTTGGGGCTGGTGCACTGGGATGACCCAGAGAAATGGTATGGGGAGGGGGGTTCAGGATTGTGAACATGTGTACACCCGCGGTGGATTCATGTTGAGGTATGGCAAAACCAGTACAGTATTGTAAAGTAAAATAAAGTAAAATAATTTTTTTTTAAAAAGCATCAATTCTTTGGTGCTCAGCTTTCTTCACAGTCCAACTCTCACATCCATACATGGCCACTGGAAAAACCATAGCCTTGACTAGATGGACCTTAGTTGGCAAAGTAATGTCTCTGCTTTTGAATAAGCTATCTAGGTTGGAAATAACTTTCCTTCCAAAAAGTAAGCATCTTTTAATTTCATTGCTGTAGTCACCACCTGCAGTGATTTTTGAGCCCCCAAAAATAAACTCTGACACTGTGTCTACCATTTCCCCATTGATTTCCCATGAAGTAATGGGACCAAATGCCATGATCTTCGTTTTCTGAATGTTGAGCTTTAAGCCAACATTTTTACTCTCCTCTTTCACTTTCATCAAGAGACTTTCTAGTTCCTCTTCACTTTCTGCCATGAAGGTGGTGTCATCTGCATATCTGAGGTTATTGATATTTTTCTCAGCAATCTTGAGTCCAGCTTGTGCTTCTTCCAGTGCAGCATTTCTCATGATGTACTCTGCATAAAAGTTAAATAATCAGGGTGACAATATACAGACTTGACGTACTCCTTTTCCTATTTGGAACCAGTCTCTTGTTCCATGCCCTATTCTTACTGTTGCTTCCTGACCTGCTTACAGATGTCTCAGGAGACAGTGAAGGTAGTCTGCTGTTCCAATCTCTTGAAGGATTTCCCACCATTTGTTTTCATCAACAAAGTCAAAGGC
>SJYC01018059.1:0-55272 GCA_006408675.1 Madoqua kirkii
TTGATTCCAGCTTGTGTTTTTTCATTTCTCATGATGTACTCTGCATATAAGTTGAATAAGCAGGGTGACAATATGCAGCCTTGACGGACTCCTTTTCCTATTTGGAACCAGTCTTTCAGGTTATCTATTTTATTACCATATAGTTTTCCATAATAGTCTCTTATAATCCTTTGTATTTATGCTTTGTCTGCTGTAACCTCTCCTTTTTCATTTATAACTTTGTCGATTTGATTCTTCTCTTTTTTTTTCTTGATGAGTCTGGCTCGAACCAGCTTTTAGTTGTATTAACCTTTTCCATTGTATCTTTCACTTCCTTTTCATCTATTTCTGCTTGGATCTTTGTGATTTCTTTCCTTCTACTAATGTTGTTTACTTTTTCTTCTTTTTTTTTTCAAGTTGCTTTAGGTGTAAAGTTAGGTTGTCTATTTGATGTTTTCTTATTTCTTGAGGTAGGATTGTATAGCTATAAATTTCCCTCTTAAAACTGCTTTGCTGCATCCCATAGGTTTTGAGTTGTCATGTTTACATTGTCATTTGTTCCTAGAAATGTTTTTATTTTCTTTTTTATTTCTTCAGTAACCTGTTGGTTATTTAGAAATGTGTTGTTTAATCTCCATGTGTTTGTGTTTTTTTACAGTTTTTTTTTCCTTATAATTGATATCTAGTCTCCTAGCATTGTAGTCAGAGAAGATGCTTGATAAAATTTCAGTTTTCTTAAACTTACTGAGGTTTAATTTGTGACCCAAGATGTGGTCTATCTTGGAGAATGTTCCATGTACATTTGAAAAGATCTGTTCTTCTGCATTTGGGTAGAATGTCCTGAAGCTATCAATAAGATCCAGCTCATCTAAAGTATCATTTAAAACTTGTATTTCCTTGTTAGTTTTCTGTTTTGATGATCTGCCCATTGGTGTAAATGGGGTGTTAAAGCCTCCTACTATTATTGTGTTACTGTCAATTTCTCCTTTTATGTCTGTTAGTGTTTGTCTTATGTACTGAGATGCTCCTATATTGAGTGGAGAGATATTTACAATTGTTGTGTCTGCCTCTTGGAATGATCCCTTGATCATTATGTACTGTCCTTCCTTATCTCTTGTAATCTTCTTTATTTTAAGGTATATTTTGTCTGATATGAGGATTGCTATTCCAGCTTTCTTTTGCTTCCCATTTGCATGGAATATAATTTTCCATCCCCTCACTTTCAGTTTACATGTGTCTTGATGTCTGAAGTGGGTTTCTTGTAGACAGAATATATATGGGTCTTGTTTTTGTATCCATTCAGCCAGTCTGTGTCTTTTGGATGAAGCATTTAATCCATTTACATTTAAATTAATTATTGATACATATGTTCCTATTGCCATTTTCTAATTGTTTGGGGTTGATTTTGTAGATCTTTTTCCTTCTGTTGTATTTCTTGACAATATAAGTCTGTCTAACATTTGTTGTAAGGCTGGTTGGGTGGCACTGGGTTCTCTTAACTTTTGCTTTTCTTAAAAGCTTTTTATTTATCCACCAATTTTGAATGAGATCCTTGCTGGATACAGTAATTTTGATTCTAGATTTTTCCCTTTCAGTACTTTAAATATATCCTGCCACTCCCTTCTGGCCTGCAGAGTTTCTGGTGGAAGATCAGCTATTAAGTATATGGGGTTTCCCCTTATGTTACTTGTTGCTTCTACCTTGCTGCTTTTAATATTCTTTGTGTGTTTGATTAGTATGTGTCTTGGTGTGTTTCCCCTTGGGTTTATCCTGCATGGGATTCTTGGTGCCTCTCAGACTTGATTGACTCTTTCTTTTCCATGTTGGGAAAATTTTCAACAATAATCTCTTCAAAAATTTTCTCATACCCTTACTTTTTCTCTTCTTCTTCTGGGACCCCTATAATTTGAATGTTGGTGTGTTTGATATGGTCCCAGAGGTCTCTGAGGCTGTCGTCAGCTTTTTTCATTCTTTTTAGTTTATTCTGCTCTTCCGAAGTTATTTCTACAATTTTATCTTCCAGCTCACTGATTCGTTCTTCTGCTTCAGATATTCTACTATTGATTCCTTCTAGAGTATTTTTAATTTCAGTAATTGTGTTTTTTGTCTCTGTATGCTTATTCTTTAATTCTTCTAGGTCTTTGTTAATTGATTCTTGCATTTTCTCCATTGTTTTCAAAGTTTTTGATAATTTTTACTATCATTATTCTGAATACTTTTCCAGGTAATTTTCTTATTTCCTTTTCATTTATTTGGACTTCTGTGTCTCTAGTTTGTTCCTTCATTTGTGCAGTATTTCTCTGTCTTTTCTTTTCTTTTCTTTTTTAAGTTATTGTTTTTGAGGGCTTCTTTTCCCAGGCTTCAAGGAAAGTTGAATTCTTTCCTCGAAGAAGATTGAATTCTTTCATCCTTTTGGTTTCTGACCTCCTAAAGTTTGTCCAGGGGTTTGTGTGAGCTTCATATAGGGTGAGATTTCTGCTGAGTTTCTGTTTGCTTTTTTGTTTTTCTTCTGATGGGCAAGGCTGAGTGAGGTGGTACTCCTGTCTGCTGATGATTGGGTTTGTATTTTTGTTTTGTTTGTTGTTTAGATGAGGCATCCTGCACTGGTGGTTGGGTGATGCCGGGTTTTGTATTCAAGTGGTTTCCTTTGTGTGCGTTCTCATTATTTGATGCTCCCTAGGGTTAGTTCTCTGGTAGTCTAGGGTCTTAGAGTCAGTGCTCCCACTCCAAAGGCTCAGGGTTTGATCTCTGGTCAGGAACAAAGATTCCACAAGTGGTTTGTTATGGCATTAAGGAAGAGTAAAACAAATATGCAAAAAAAAGATAAACCTCAAATGGCAGTTAGAAAATCAGGCAAATAACAATTAAAATAATGGTATACACATAAACATTTACACCCATGAGCAAAGTGAAAACAGTCCAACAAAAATAAAGTACTGTAGATTGATCTGGCAAGCAAAGGAAATCAAAAATTATATTTACCAGTTAAGAACAAAGCTAACTTAAGCACAAACTGAAAAACAAAACTAAAGCAAGGTGCCAAGTGGGGAATAAAGCAATGAAAACAAAACTAACAAATATGTTGAGAGGAAAAGAAAGAAAGAAAAGAAAGAAACAATAGATATGCAAAGTTAAATAGAGATAGATGAAGATTTATATACATTAAAGATTAATGGCAAGGGGGAAAAACAGTTGAAAAGGCAAACAAGGAAGAAATAAAATAGGTTTAAAAAATTAAAAATTACAACTATAAAAAAGAGAAAAGAGAAAAAATTGAACAAGTTAGAAAAAAGGGGGAAATAAAGGAAAACTTCACAAAACTGCAAAAGCCCAATGTAGAGACAGAGGTTTATAACAACAGTGGAAACTGTGACTGAATATACACCCATACAAATACACCTGTAAGCAAAATCAAAACAGTCCAACAAAATTAATGACAATAGATTGACCTGGGGAACAAAGGAAACCAAAAATTGTATCTACCAGAACAAAACTAATTAAAGCACAAACTGGAAAACAAAACTAAAGCAAGGTGTTAATTGGAGACTAAAGCATTGAAAATAAAACTAACAAATATGTTGAGAAGAAAGGAGAGAAAGAAAAGAAAGAATAGATATGCAGCATTAAATAGAGGTAGATAAAGAAGATTTATATACTTTAAAGTTAACTGCAAGGGGAAAAAAACAGTAGGGAAATAAAACAAAGGAATAAATGTAGAAAAATAATAATAGGCTTAAAAATTAAAATTAAAGAGAAAAAGAGCAAAACTCCACAGAACTGCAAAAGTCCAATGTAGAGGTAGATGTTTATGACAACGATAAAAAACGTGACTGAAAAAGAAAACAAAAGCTCAAAAGATTAATTAAATTTCATAGTACCAATAAAATTGACAAGTACAATGGAGGGGGTGGAGGGAGAGGGAAGGAAAAAAAAAAAGGAAAAAAATCCAAAAGAATCTACAGAACAAGTCAAAATATAAGAATAATAAAGTTTTTCTTGAGTCACAGCTGTCAGAGTTCTTTCCCACACTGGGGATCCCAGTTCACCTCACCTCCCTAGGATGCCCTCCAACACTATACTGATCTCTGGACCTGCTGTGGGGGCTGCTCAGATTCTAATCTGGCCCTATATTCTTGTCTCCAGTGTCCACAGCTATCAGAGCTAGTGCTTTTTCTTTTGTGGGAGCTCTCAATGGCATTTTATATACTCCACAGACACAGAGTCTGCATAGTTGATCATGTGGATTTAACCACATGTCAAAAGCAGCTTGTACAGCTGGTGGAAAGGTTTGGGGTCTTCTTCCTTAGCCACACTGCCCCTGGGTTTCAATTGTGGTTTTAGTTCCACCTTTACCTGTGGGCCGTCCACTGGGGGTTGCTCCTGAGGCTGCCCTGGAGGGCTTGGGTTTGCCCTCCCTGTGAGGGCGAGGTGTGGAGGTGGTGCAGCTTCTTGGGTTGCAGGGATTCTTGCAGCACCAGGTGCTCAGGGGGGTTGGCAGCTATGGCAGCAGGAAATATAGTGTTCTAGAAAGGTATGGCAACCAGTATTGGCCAATATGCTCCAGTACTCTTGCCTACAGGACCCCGTCTCTGACAGAGAAGTCTGGCAGGCCAGTCTACAGGGCTGCAGAATTGGACAGGACCTAAATGATCCTGTGCACATAAACACATGACTTTTTTTTTTTTTTTTTTTTTTGCCTGTGGCAGCTCTGCCCCAGTGAAGGTTGGTGTGCAAGTGGCACAGCTGCTTGGCTTGCAGGGACCCTGGTGGCACCAAGTGTTCAGGGGCACAAACTGCCTCCATGGCGGGAGTTATGGCCCTATCAGAGTCTGTTTTTGAGCCTCTTGTAGCTGGCAATCAGAAGGCCCCTTTGGCTAGCCTTTCTCCATAGCTCTGCCTGTTCAGGCACTTAAAGGGCTCCCTTGCCTGGGGTCCTTCCCTGTTGTTCGGCCCGTAAGGCACATAGAGGGGTCCCCCTGGCTGGGGTCCTCCTCTGCAGATTGGCACTTAAAGGCGCACCCTGAGTGGGGTCCTACCCTGAAGTTCAGTGCATGAGGCATTTGATGGGCCAGTCTCTCTATTTTTCAGCTGCCAGTGCCGGCCTGTGGGGGGAAAGAGGCTATGGTGATGGCTCCGCCTCCTATGCGTGACTCGGCGGTAGGAGTCCTCTTGCTTCCGTGGCTGCATTCCTTTCCTCCACAGGCATTGCCCTCATGATCTCTTCCCTCATACCTCCTTGATCTGTCTCTCCACAGTCAACAGCAGCCCTTGCACTGGAATTTTCCCACAGTCCCTAAACTCCAGCTCCCAGCTGCCGCCCCTTCCAGGAGACCCACATTCCTGCCCAGCAGATGCATGGCTGTGGCAAGGACTGTCTGATTCTCATTCCGTTTAGGCTGCCATAGATCAGGTGTTTCACTCTCAGCCTTAAACGTTTCTCCTCTGACTCAGACAGTTGCTCCACTGTGGGAATCAGACCCCTGCTTCAGTTCCCCCACTGGGCAAGGGTAGGTCCAGCCCTACTAATGCTCCTGTTTTTTCGCCTAGTTCCTTTGTCCTACTGAGTTTTGTGTGGTTCTATATACTGCTTTCCTCTGGTCAGGTCATCCTGTCTGCTCTCAGCTGGTGTTCTGCATGCACTTCTGTGTCTGAAGGTGTATTCCCGATGTGTCCATGAAGAGAGATGTACTCCATATCCACCTACTCCTCCGCCATCTTGCTCCTCCTTTAACTGTTCATTTTTTAAATTAATATTCCCTGACAACATATCATGTTGAACATGTTTTCATATGTTTATTTGCCACCTCTATATCTTCCTTGGTGAGGTATCTATTTAGGTCTTTTTAATAGGTTGTTCGTTTTCTTATTGTTCAATTTTTAGACTTCTTTGTATATTTTACATTATAGTTCTTTAAGAGGTTTGTTTTTTGCAAGTATTTTCTCCAGACCCATGGCTTGTCTTCTCATCCTATTAAAAGTGTCTTTCATAGAGTAGAAGTCTTTAATTACAATGAAGTTCAACTTACCAATTTTTTTTTTTTCTCTCATGGGTCATGTCTTTGGTGGTGTACTTAAAAAGTCATCACCATATACAAGGTTATCTAGATATTCTCCCATGTTGTAATCTGGGAGTTTTATAGTTTGTTATTTTACATTTGAGAATATGATACATTTCAAGTTTTTTTGTGGCAGGTGTAAGGTCTGCATTTACATTCATTTTTTGATGTAGATATCCAGTTATTCCAGCACCATTTATTAAAAACACAAAACAAAACCACAGCCATTTCTCCATTGAATTGCCTTTGCTCCTTTGTCAAAGATAATTGGACTTTATTTGTGTTGTTCCCTTTCTTGGCCCTCTATTCTGTTCCTTTGATATATTTTTCTATTCTCTGGCCAGTTGCATACTGTCTTGGTTGCTGTAGCTTCATAATAAATCTCGAAGCTGAGGAGTACCTGTCTTTGGACTCTGTTCTTCAAAATTGTTTTGACTATTCTGAGTCTTTTGTATTTCCACATATACTTTGGAATCAGTTTGTTATTATCAATAAAATAACTTTCTGGGATTTTTTTACTGAAATTACATTGAGTCTAAGATCAATTTGAGAGAAACTGTCATCTTAACATATTGAGTTTCCTGATCCTTGAATATGGAATAGCTCTCCATTTATTAAATTATTTTATTTTTTTCCTCAGAGTATTACAGTTTTCTTTATATTGATCTTATACATATTTTGTTAGGTTGATGCCTAAGTATTTTTTGAGTTTGCTAATTTGGAAAACTCAGCAGTGGCCACAGGACTGGAAAAGGTCAGTTTTCATTCCAATCCCAAAGAAAGACAATGCCAGAGATTGCTCAAACTACTATACAATTGCACTCATCTCACATGCTAGTAAAGTAATGCTCCAAATTCTCCAAGCCAGGCTTTAGCAATATGTGAACCATGAACTTCCTGATGTCCAAGCTGGTTTTAGAAAAGGCAGAGAAACCAGAGATCAATTGCCAACATCCGCTGGATCATTGAAAAAGCAAGAGAGTTCCAAAAAAAAATCTATTTCTGCTTTATTGACTATGCCAAAGCCTTTGACTGTGTGCATCACAACAAATTGTGGAAAATTCTGAGAGAGATGGGAATACCAGACCTCCTGACCTGCCTCTTGAGAAATCTGTATGCAGGTCAGGAAGCAACAGTTAGAACTGGACATGGAACAGACTGGTTCCAAATAGGAAAAGGAGTACGTCAAGGCTGTAGATTGTAACCCTGCTTATTCAACTTATATGCAGAGTACATCATGAGAAACACTGGACTGGAAGAAACACAAGCTAGAATCAAGATTGCCAGGAGAAATATCAATAACCTCAGATATGCAGATGACACCACCCTTATGGCAGAAAGTGAAGAGGACCTAAAAAGCCTCTTGATGAATGTGAAAGAAGAAAGTGAAGAAGTTGGCTTAAAGCTCAACATTCAGAAAATGAAGAACATGGTATCCAGTCCCATCACTTCATGGGAAATCGATGGGGAAACAGTGGAAACAGTGTCAGACTTTATTTTAGGGGGCTCCAAAATCAGTGCAGATGGTGATTACATCCATGAAATTAAAAGACGCTTACTCCTTGGAAGAAAAGTTATGACCAACCTAGATAGCATATTCAAAAGCAGAGACATTACTTTGCCGACTAAGGACTGTCTAATCAAGGCTATGGTTTTTCCTGTGATCATGTATGGATGTGAGATTTGGACTGTGAAGAAGGCTGAGCACCAAAGAATTGATGCTTTTGAAGTGTGGTGTTGGAGAAGACTCTTGAGAGTCCATTGGACTGCAAGGAAATCCAACCAGTCCATTCTAAAGGAGATCAGCCCTGGGATTTCTTTGGAAGGAATGATGCTAAAGCTGAAACTCCAGTACTTTGGCCACCTCTTGCGAAGAGTTGACTCATTGGAAAAGACTCTGATGCTGGCAGGACCGGGAGCAGGAGGAGAAGGGGATGACAGAGGATGAAATGGCTGGATGGCATCACGGACTCGATGGACATAGGTGTAAGTGAACTCCAGGAGTTGGTGATGGACAGGGAGGCCTGGTGTGCTGTAATTCATGGGATTGCAAAGAGCTGGACACGACTGAGTGACTGAACTGAATGTAAATTGTATTGTATATTTAATTTGAAGTCCTGATTTTTCATTGCTATTATATAGGAAAGCAAGACTTTGGATATTAACTTTGTATCTTGTAATTTTTGTGTAATTATTCATTAGTTTCAGGAATTATTTGGTCAATTCTCTGGAATTTTCTATATGGGCTATCATGTCATTATGTGAACAAAGAGAGTTTTGCTTTTCATCTGAATCTGCATACCTTTTATTTTCTTTACGTGTTTTTCTGCATCAGCTAGGATGTCAAGCATGATGTGGAAAAGGCGAGCAGATAAGCTTATCTTGTTTCTTAACTTAATGGAAAAGCACCTTGTTCAGGCTTTGAACAAAAGCCATGACTATGAGAACTTTAAATAATATATCTTTATATATGTACATTCCAGTCTCATGTACATCTCCAGCTTTCTGGTTTCTTTTTTTTTTTTTTTGAATTGTCCCCTCTGCCTGTGAGCATAACAAACAAAGGCCCTTAAAAACTTTCCCTTGATGATTTGATGCTTTAACAATCTCTAGGTACCCCTTCCCCCTTCCCTTTACATTTGAGTCAAATTTTCTGTTCAGATGTCCACTTCCTTGCCTCCAGTTTACTCCTGAAACTAATGCAACTGACTCTATTCCTCCACGGAAGCCATGAAGCAAAAGTCAATGAAAATGCAGTGGCTATTTCTCCATCTTTATCGTATCTGACCTCTTTGTTGAATTTGACCCCATGACCAGGCCATACTTCCTACAATTCTCTTTCCTTTTGCTCTCAGGAAGTGGTGCCATTTATCCTGATTTTCTTCCTAACTTTCTACATTTGTCCTTACTACCTGTGGCTGGATCCTTTTTCTCTATCTGGCTAAGTGCCAGTGTCCCCGGAACTCAATCCATTCTTTGCTTCTTTCTTGTCATCTCCCTCTTTACTGGAGATTCCCAGATATCTTATCTATTATAGTCATATCACTCTCTGAGCTTTAGGCCCAGTTGTGAACTGCTGACTGGGCTTCTCCACCAGTATATCTCACAGGCAAGCTACAGTTATAGGCCCACCAACAGTGCTCAAGGTTTTCCTTCTCTCTCCAGCACTTGTTATTTCTTATTTTTTGATAGCCATTCTGACAGGTGTGAGGTGATCTTTCATTGCAGTTTTCATTTGCAGTACCCTGAAGATTAGTAATGTTAATCCTATTTTTATGTTTCATTGTTGGCCATTTGGACGTCTTGGAAAAAATGTCTGTTCAGATCCTCTGTCCATTTAAAAATTGAGTTCTTTTTTTGCTATTGATTTTTATATGTTCTTTATATGTTTTGAGTATTAACCCCTTATCAAGTTATCTGTTTTTCCCATTTGGTTCCAGTGGTCTGTGTTTCTATCCCTTTTTCAACACTGCACAATCTTTTTTTATGCTTAATTTCTTTTAACTTTTTATTTTGTATTGGAGTATAGCTGATTAACAAACAATGTTGTGATAGTTTCAGGTGAACAGCAAAGGGACTCAGCCGTACATATACACATGTATCCATTTTCTCATAATCTCCCCTCCCATCCAAGCTGTCACATAACATTGAGCAGAGTTCTATGCGCTATATATTTGGTCTTTGTTGGTTATCCATTTTAAATGTAATGTTGCATAATCTTGATTAATGTACCTATGTATTTAATCTTCATATTGAGTAGACTTATTACTCCTACTTTATTCTACTTTTCTAAAATTATTTCAGCTATTATATTTCCTTTGTCTTTTCATATAGATTTTAGAATAATCTTCATTTTTGCAAAAATATTGCTGAGATTTTGATAAGAATTGCATTAAACCTATATATCAGTCTGGGGAAAGAGAAATGACATCTTTACTCTGTGGTCCAACTCATTAACACAATATGTTTCTCAATATATTTACATTTTCTTTGATTAGTTTCCTCAGCATTTTTGTAGTTTTTAGCATACAAGCCCCATATATATATGTGTGTGTGTGTGTGTGTGTGTGTGTCTGTGTTCCTTGGTGGTACACAGAAATAAAATGGTGTATAGGAATAAAACCAATTTTTATATATTTATCTTGTATTTTGCATCATTGCTGATCTCACTAATGAGTGCTAGGAGTTAGTTGTTTTTTTTTTTTAAGTTCCTTGGGATTTTCTATACAGGCAGCAAATCATGTTATCTAAAATTGGTACAGTTTAAATTCTTCCTTTCTAATCTGTATATCATTTGTTCCCTTGTCTTGTCTTATTGGCCTGGATAGAATGTTCGCTCTATGTAGCTTTAGAATGGACTTCCCTGGTGGCTCAGACTAAGGAATCTGCCTGCAATGTGGGAGACCCGAGTTTGACTCCTGGGTTGGGAAGAACCCCTGGAAAAGGAAGTGGCTACCAACTTCAGTATTTCTGCCTGGAGAATTCCATGGACAGAAGAGCCTGGAATGCCACAGTCCTTGGGGTCAAAAAGAGTCAGACAGAACTAGGCAATTAACACAGAGCTTAAGTATAGGGAGAACAGGCACCCTTCCCTTCTTCCCAGTCTTCATGGCGCACATTCATAATTTCCCCTTTAATATAATGCTATTTTGGGGATTTTTTTGTGTATATGCTTTTTATTATGTTGAGAAGGTTCTTCTCTCTTCCTATCTGAGAACTTTATTCACCCATGGGTGTTTGAATTTTATCAGATGCTTTTTCTGGATCAACTGACATGATTTTGTGATTTTTCTTCATTAGTCTGTTAGTATGGTGAATTACACTGATTTTTAGTGTTGAATTACCCTTGCACCCTTCAAATAAACTCCATTTGATCATAGTGTCATAGTGTATAGTTTGGTCATAATGTATAATTTTTTATATGTTTCTGAATTCTAGTTTCTAATATTTTATTAAGTATTGGTATACCTATATTTTTGAATGTAGTTTTCTTTTAAATTTTGGTATCTCTGTGTTTCTTGATAGTATATAAAAATAAAATAATACATAGAAATAAACAAACTTTCGTATTTTTTGTCTTATGTTTTGCATTTTTGCCAAACTGAGAGGGTTTTTTTGTTTTGTTTTGTTTTGTTTTTTTAAGATTCCTTGGGTTTTTCTATATAGACAATCAGTCATGTAATCTACAAATAGGGACAGTTTTAATTCTTCCTGTCAGATCTGTATATCATTTGTTTCCTTGTCTTGCTTTATTGCTTGGATAGAAATTTAGCTCTCTGTAGCATACGAATGGGAAGAGCAGGCATCTTTTCCTCCCTCCCACTCTTTGTGGGGAATATTTATTCTTTCCCCATTACTGTGATGTTATTTTTAGGGACTTTTTTTCCTTTGTGCATGTTTTTTACTAGGTTGAGTAAGTTCTCCTCTATTCCTACCTGTCTGAGAACTTAATTTATACAGGGGTGTTGACTTTTATCAAATGTTTTTTCTGAATCAATTGATGTGATTTTATTATTTTTATTTTTTAGACTTTTAATATGATGGGATTATACCAATTGATTTTTTAATGTTCAATCAGCCTTGCACCCTTGAAATAAACTCCATTTGGTCATAGCACATAATTCCTTTTATATGTTGCTGAATTCTATTTTCTAATATTTTATTAAGAATTTGTATATCTATAATCTTGTGTATTCTTTTTTGTACTCTTTATCTGGCTTTGGTATCAGGGTAATACCAACTGCACAAAATGGAGATATTCTACTTTCATTTTTTGGAAAAGATCATGTAGGATTAATGTTAGCTTTTCTAAGTGTTTGATAGAATTCTCCATTGAAGAGACAGAAAGTAAAGTTAAAAAAAAGAGAGAGAGAAAATAATTTTCCAGTGAAATCATGTATGCCTACAGATCTTCTGGAGGCATTTTTATGTTATTATTTCCATTTCCATAATAGTTGTGGGCTTATTCATATTATGTATTCCAATTAGGGTGAGTTGTGATAGTGTTTTTGAGGAATTGGTCCATTTTGTCTAATGATAATTTATCTGTGTCAAGTAACTCTTAGTATTTTCTCATTATCATTTGTGGAGTCACAGGGCCTGTAGTGATATCCTTGGTTCCATTTGTGTTGTTAGCAATTTGTACCTTTTCTGTTACTTTTTGAAGTTAGTCTTGCTAGAAGTTTGTCAATTTATTGACCTTTCTAAAAATCCAGCTCTTTGTTTCCTTGACTTCCTGCATCAGTTTTTCACTTTAAATTTCATTGATTTCAGTTCCTATCTTTATTATTACCTTCCGTCTTTTAGCTTGGGTTTGTTTTGTTTCTTCTGGTCATCTTTTTCTAGATTTTTGAGATTATCTTAAATTACTAATTTGAGTTTTCCCCCTTTTCTAATGTATGCATGAAATTGTTATAAATTTCCCTCTCTGTGTTGCTTTAGCTTTGTCCCACAAATTCTGACCTAATTTTTATTCAGCTCAATGTATTTTTAAAATTCCTTTCAGGCTTTTTCTTTCATCCTTGGATTATTTCAAAGTGTGTTATTTAGTTTTTAAGTGCTTGAAGAACTTCCTGTAATCTTTTTATTATTGATTTATGGTTTGATTCCAATCTGGTCATCTTTTTCTAGATTTTTGAGATTATCTTAAATTACTAATTTGAGTTTTCCCCCTTTTCTAATGTATGCATGAAATTGTTATAAATTTCCCTCTCTGTGTTGCTTTAGCTTTGTCCCACAAATTCTGACCTAATTTTTATTCAGCTCAATGTATTTTTAAAATTCCTTTCAGGCTTTTTCTTTCATCCTTGGATTATTTCAAAGTGTGTTATTTAGTTTTTAAGTGCTTGAAGAACTTCCTGTAATCTTTTTATTATTGATTTATGGTTTGATTCCATTGTGAACAGAGAATATACTGTGTATGATTTTAATTCTTTTAAATGTGTTGACGTTTGTTTTATGGCTTGGGATGTTCTCTGTCTTGATATGTGTTTTGGGATGTTCTCTGTCTTGATATGTATTTTGTGGTAACTTGAGGAGAATGTATTCTGCTACTTACGGATTTTATAAATGTTGATATATCCTGTTGTCTGATAGTGTCATAGAATTCTATATCCTTGATGATCTTATGGCTACTTATTCTTTTAGTCATTGAGAGGGAGTGCTGAAGTCTTCAACTATAATCATCAAATTTTCCACTTCTTTTTGTTCAGTCAGTTTTTCCTTCACATATTTTACAGCACTGTTATTTGATGCATATGGATTTAGGATTGCTATGTCTTGCTGGGCTAGCCCTCTTATTTTTATATAATGTCCTTTTTTTGTGTCCAGTAATTTTCTTTTGTCTGAATTCTACTTTACATGATGGTAATATAGCCACTCATACTTACTTTGATTAGTTTAGATTAGCGTTTGCTTGATATCTATGTTAGTTTGCTAGGGTTGCTTAGCAAAATACCATAATCTTCTTTAGAAAGCATCCTGAAATATAGAATGTTTCAAACAGGATGTGATGCTGGCTTCGTCACTAAGTCATATCCGACTCTTGAGACCCCGTGGACTGTAGCCTGCCAGGCCCTCTGTCCATGGGATTTTCCAGGGTGTAAACTTTGACTTTCTGCAGGTTCTTCAGCTCCTGCAAACCACTTTCTTCAAAGATAGAATGCCTGGCTGGCTTCACGGTGTTCTTACATCAGGAGCCCAGAAACCTGGGAAAGGAGGCAAAAGATAAATTAGAAACAACATGTAAACATTATAGTTGAACAAGTAGGGTTGTTAGACATTTCTTTTCGGTCTAGATTCAGGGAGCCTTTAGCACAGTAATGTCCTCCCACTGACTGAGACACCCTGGGCAGCCACCCTCGGCACAGTTCAGACTGTGTCGTGTGGGCACCCTCCCCCATGCCCATGGTAAAGGGCACCCGAGGCTGGGCCGGGACACAGCTGGGAAAGGAGGACCTGACTTCTGGCACCTCGCCTTTTGCCCTTTGGGCTCCTTCTCCTTGTGTGGCCACCCTGCTTTTTCTACTTCTTATTTCCAAAGGACTTCCTCCTCCTAGACACCTAACCAGCTTCTCACTGGTTCCTAATGTATATTTATTTGGAGTTTTTGTTTGAGGTGGGGTGCGTTAGTGACCAAGTGTCCAAGCTCTAACCTAAAAGTAAATTCTGACTCTGCGACTTATTTTATGTGTCTTCGGGCAAGAAATTAACAATTCTCAGACCGTTTCTCCAAAGCCTTATGAGAAACAGAAAATGTAGACTTGAAGGTTTTCCAAATATTTAATACAATTGTTTTGCTGGGTTTCCAATGGTAGGATTTGGTGCTGAAACTGAGGAAGTTTTTTCTCCTTTCTCCTACTTTCCAAGTATTTAGCAGAGAACAGTATTAGAGTAATTTAGAGGGTATATGTTTTCCCTGAACTATTATGTAAAGTTTACAGCTAAAAGAAATCAAAGAAACAGAGAGCAATTTATTTTTGTCTTTACGTACACCCATCCCTCATTTATGCAAGGGAAATTATCATTAGCTGAATGCATTTCAAAGTTGTTCATGGGAAGATGTTTCAATAACAAAAAACCTCTGTGCCAAAGGAAGCAGCACTTTCAACTTTACAGAGAAGGGAACTGAGGCACAAACAAAATTTGGTGATTTACTCAGACTTTTCTACTCTTTAACTTGTGCCATGCTAAGCCTAGGCCATGCATCTCGAATATTCATTTGTCTTTGGTTGGTTTTCTGTTTTCTTCCTTTTAAAATCTTTTGCTTTATACAAGAATATAATTTCTATACAAAAATTTAAAATGAGGATTTTTGAAGGGAAAAGGAACCCCAAATCGCCTGTTTCTTCTGCTCAGAAGAGGTTATTGTTAACATCTCTCATATTACTTCAAGCTTGAGTTTGTGTAGGTTTCTTCTTACAAAACGGGTTAAGATTGTGCATGATCACTTGTACATGGATTGCCACACTCAGCCATGAGTCAACTTCCTCACTTCTGTTGTGGAGAACAGTAAGGATACACTTGTAAAAATCCTTATAAATGATGGATGAATTTTTATACAGATGATTCAGTCCGACCCTTCATTTATGGCACATGCCACTCAGGTTATTTTCAGTTTTATGTTATTATTTGTATTAGTCTTATATTTACTTTTAATAATTTATTTGTGTCTCCACTTATTTCTAAACTATATTTTTACATTTTGAGATGGTCACATGGTTTAAGTTTTACTGTTCTTCAAAAGTGTAATTTTGCGTTCTTTCCAAGTTATCTTGGAGATTTGGAAAGGGAACTGGACCTGATATAGAAAGGAGGAAAGGAGAAATGGATCCAGGTGCAAAAAATATCTGCTCTTCGACACTCCAGTGATGGATTTTTACTTTGTCACACTACTTTTTAATTTGAATATGGGGGGCGGGGTGCGGGGAAAGTCTTACCTCACCAAAGAGGAACTTGGAGTAAGAATTTGATAGCAAAGTGTCTGAAAGAATGAGCACTTTCTTTAGCAATGCAACTCCAGAAGTTTCACTTCCTCTTCCTCTTTTCTTCCCAAGCTAGAAAACTCTTAAAATACACAGACCCTGCTGAAAAGATCTTCAGTAATAGAGTAGGGGTAGACTGATGACAGAGAAGAAGCCAGTTCAGTAGCCAGCCACAGCGACAGCGATACAAATTATCCAAGTCCTCTCCAAAGAGCCCTTCTCAAATGGTCTCTGTGAAGTCATATGCGCCCAACTTACTCCTCTTGAATTCACAGAAAGAATAACTCGTCTCAAAGCCTCTTTGCTAGAAAAACCAATAGCAATGGAAAGTCAGTGGAGGAGATTCAGTTCAGTTCAATCACTCAGTTGTGTCCGACTCTTTGCGGCCCCATGGACTGCAGCACACCAGTCCTCCCTGTCCATCGCTAATGCTCAGAGTTTACCCAAACTCATGTCCATTGAGTTGGTGATGCCATTCAGCCATCTCATCCTCTGTCATCCCCTTCTCCTCCTGCCTTCAATCTTTCCTAGCATCAGGGTCTTTTCTAGTGAGTCAGCTGTTTGCATCAGTTGGCCAAAGTATTGGAGTTTCAGCTTCAGCATCAGTCCTTTCAATGAATAATCAGGACTGATTTCCTTTAGGATGGACTGGTTGGATCTCCTTGGTCGAAGGAACTCTCAGAGTCTTTTCCAACACTACAATTCAAAAGCATAAATTCTTCAGTGCTCAGCTTTCCTTATAGTCCAACTCTCACATCCATACACAACTACTGGAAAAACCATAGCCTTGACTAGACAGACCTTTGTTGGCAAAGTAATATCTCTGCTTTTTAATATTCTGTCTAGGTTGGTCATAACTTTCCTTCCAAGGAGTAAACGGTTTTTAATTTCATGGCTGCGGTCACCATCCGCAGTGATTTTGGAGCAAAAAAAAAAAAAAACGTCTCTCACTGCTTCCATTGTTTCCCCATCTATTTGCCATGAAGTGATGGGACCAGATGCCATGATCTTCGTTTTCTGAATGTTGAGTTTTAAGCCAACCTTTTCACTCTCCTCTTTCACTTTCATCAAGACACTCTTTAGTTCTTCTTCACTTTCTGCCATATGGGTGGTTTCATTTGCATATCTGAAGTTAATGGTATTTCTCCCAGAAATCTTGATTCCAGCTTGTGCTTCATGCAGCCCAGCGTTTCTCATGATGTACTCTGCATATAAGTTAAATAAGCATGGTGACAATATAGAGCCTTGACATACTCCTTTTCCTATTTGGAACCTGTCTGTTGTTCTATGTCCTGACCTGTATACAGATTTCTCAGGAGGCAGGTCAGGTGGTCTGGTATTCTCATCTCTTTCAGAGGAGATTAATTTATGCTTAAAATTTTTTTCCACTTTCACTCTTTCATTTTCTAAAAGGAATATTTTCAGAGACTTGAGGTAGAAGGAAGTTCAGGTATCATTTAGTACAGCCTCCTCATTTTATAGATGAGAAAGTAGGTAGAGAATATATTGTTTAGATTTCATTCTGATCATTGTTTTCTCTTTTGCTCTGGAGTTTAAATTGTTCAATTTTATATTATATAACTCATCTTGTACAGGGTTGTTGCCCTGGTAATTCTTTGATTCACAATGTCTGACATCGGTTTTTTCTAACAGAAAAGCATTTTCTTTCTTCAAGGGATGAGGTTGAAACTCATCAGACTTATTTCTATTTTGAGAAATGAACTGTTAACTTCCCTCATGTAATCCTCTACATTTTCCTATATCTTTGACCTTTCTTGTGTCACTCTTTCTGTTGTAGAAGAAGAAATAGCCTTATCCCTACAAAAGTAAACTTTTCGTGTGTATTCTTTCCCCCATTTTGTTTGATAGTTTTTTAGCAAAGTAATCCATGTTAATTGAATACACAATAGTAGTGAGAATACCCTAGTGGTCCAGTGGTTAAGATTTGGTACTTTCATCCCTATGTTCTGGGTTGAATTCCTGATCAGGTATATAAGACCCCACAAGCCATACAGCACTGCCAGGAAAAAAAAAAAGTAGTTAAGGTGTCAACTGCAATTTCTATCTCAGCAATAATTGTCTAGAAAATTAATTACATTAGCTCTAGGAAGTGTAGTGAAAGTGAAGTTGCTCAGTCACGTCCGATTCTTTGCAACCCCATGGACTGTAGCCTACCAGGCTCCTCCCTCCATGGGATTCTCCAGGCAAGAGTACTGAAGTGGGTTGCCATTTCCTTCTCCGGGGGGTCTTCCCAACCCAGGGATCGAACCCTGGTCTCCTGCATTCCAAGCAGATGCTTTAACCTCTGAGCCACCAGGAAAGTATAATGTAATTAACCTAGTCAAGGATGCAGAAAACCTTTACAAAGAAAAACGTCATGTAACATAAGTTAAACTGATGTACTAAGTTCATGGACTGAATGACTTAACATTTATGAAGATGTCATTTCTTCCTTAATAAATCATCATTCAAGCTAATTCAATAAAAATCTAACAGGATCTTTTTTCCCTCTAATTTTATTGAGATATAATCAACACATAGTACTGTATTAGTGTTAAATGTACAACTTGATGATAGTTATTTGTATGTGTTATAAAATGATTACCACAATAAATTAACAATCATCACCTTCAGTTCAATTCAGTCACTCAGTGGTGTCTGACTCTTTGCAACCCCATGAATCACAGCATGCCAGGCTTACATAGTTACAATTTGTCCCTTGTGATGAGACCTTTTAAGATTTACTCTCTTAGCAACTTTCAGAAATACAATATAGTATTATGAACTTTTTTCACCATTATATCCTCAGAACTGATTTATTTTATAGCTGGAAGTTTGGACCTTCTGACCACCTTTACCTATTTTTTCCACCTCCCATCCTAACAGAATCTTTTTAAATACTCAACAATTATATCTAGAATTTTCATGGAAGTATAAAGTATAAAATAGTTTAAAAAATTTTTAAGAAGACCAAAGAAAGTAAGAGAGTTTGAAATCATTCTTCTTAATATTAAAGCTTGATGCAAAGTTGTTATACTAAATACTGTAGAAGAACAACAAAAAACCCCCAGCACATCAGAAACAGAAAAGAATACACTCATATTCACACAATTTATTTATTTGTCTAATATTCAAGGTAGCATATGATAGGAGAAGGCAATGGCACCCCACTCCAGTACTCTTGCCTGGAAAGTCCCATGGACAGAGGAGCCTGGTGGGTGGCAGTCCATGGGGTTGTGAAGAGTTGGACACAACTGAGCAGCTTCCCTTTCACTTTTCACTTTTATGCACTGGAGAAGGAAATGGCAACCCACTCCAGTGTTCTTGCCTGGAGGATCCCAGGGACAGGGGAGCCTGGTGGGCTGCCATCTATGGGGTCACACAGAGTCAGACACGACTGAAGTGACTTAGCAGTAGCAGTAGCAGCATATGATAGAGATGGCATTACCAACCAGTGAAGAAAGAATGAACTTGTAGCAGAAAGTAGTGAGAAAATTAGCTTACTATACAGAAGAAATAAAGTTCAATCCCTACCTCATACCATGTATATGGTGAACTCCAGAGGAATTAAAAAGCAATTTCAAAAGTAACTGTAAACTTAGTAGAAAAAATAAAGGGAAATATTATAGTAATTTTGGAATAGAAATGGGACTCTTAAATAAAATCTTCAAGGCAGAATCCATGAGAACAAAGCTTGATGGATTCTAATATATCATTATTAGGATTTCAATTCAATGAAATTTTCAGTGGACAAAGTTGGCAGAGACATGGAGCAGAAGGAATTCCTTGTAATTCCTTGATATTAGACAAGTAGATAAACTGGGTGAATATGAGTGTATTCCATTCTGTTTCTGATGTGCTGGGGGTTTTTTGTTGTTCTTCTACAGAGATGACATTCAGAGATGACATTATACACACACATACAGATTGAGAGAAAAAGAAAATAAATAGAAAAATGGACAAAGATAAGAGAAGCCAACTCATTAATGAGGGACCATAATGTAATCAGTGAGTGAAGAGATGATTGACCTCACCAGTAATCAGAGGGAACACAATAGCATATCACATTTGTCAGCATGGCAAAAATTCTAGAGGGATCATATAGAAAGAGGGATTCTAGAGCTGCTCTGGAGAAGCAGCTCTCAAGCACAGTAAAACTGTGCATTTGTTCTGGAGAGACTTTTGTCAGTACCTGCTGAAATCAAGTAAGTGACTAGCCTATAATTTAACAATCCCTTGTCTGGATACTTATCCCTAAGAAACTGTTTCTCAAGTCCATGTCAGGATGTGTGTGAGATTGTCCATTTAAATGATTTTTCTACTAGTGGGGAGGGCTTCCTCGGGCTTCCCCAGGAAACAAAGTGGTAAAGAGTCCGCTAGTGGTAAAGAATCTGCCTGCCAATGCAGGAGATGCAAGAGACACAGGTTCGATCCCTGGGTCAGGAAGATGCCCTGGAGAAGTATATGGCACTCCAGTATTCTTGCCAGGAGAATTCCATGGACAGAAGAGCCTGGCAGGCTTACAGTCCGTGGGGTCGCAAAGAGACATGACAGAGCAACTGAGCACATGCGGGGAGGTAAACTACACGCTCATCACTGGGAGAACGGTTGACCGTAATAGGGACTATGCTTACAATGATAATATTATGCAGCAGTTGGAAACTCTGAAGATAAATATGTTAACACAGAGCTCAAGAATATTAGGTTGAGTAAACATGAAGCAGAATGAGATGTATAGCAAAATATTTTGTCAGTTTGAAATAGAGTTTACAAAGCAATGAGCTTCCCTGCTGGCTACCTGATAAAGAATCCACATGCCAGTGCAGGAGACTTAGGTTCGATCCCAAGGTCAGGAAGATCCCTGGAGAAAGAAATGGCAATCCACTCCAGTATTCTTGCCTGGGAAATCCCATGGACAGAGGAGGCTGGTGGGCTACAGTCCTGGGGTTGCAGATGAGTCAGACACGACTTAGTGACTAAACAGCAACAGCATACAAAGCAATGCTATGCATCTTTCAAGGATACTTACATATCCAATGGCATTTACACAACACATTGAAGAAAAACTGTTAGTTATAAGGGGAAATACGAGAAGGCTTAACATGCCTGAGATTACACTGTGCCTTAAGCTATACTATGAACTCAACTCTGCACCTATGAGAAAAAATATACACATTCACCCACAGCAAGAACATTTATCCATTCGATAAATACTTATTGAGCACCTACTGGAAAAGAGTATCACCCAAACCTTACTTCAGAAATAACCATATGTGACATTTTTTATACCTCTGTTCTTTTCTCCACCTCGTTTTTCTATTTCTGAATCCTTGACTAACAAAAATTATACTTTTATGCTGAAACACATTTTTTCCTTTAGAATGACCATTTCTGATGCTACAAAACTGGCTTTTTCCCCATCCTGAAAATGACCCATTCTCTTGATCATCATTATCTGCCTTTCTATTTCTCATGTCAAGACCATGTCTTCAAATAACTTACTTTCACTTCCCAATTTAGAACAATTGTCATTTCTTCTAAGTTTCCATTAAAACTGCTGTTTTCTCAGAGGTCACCAATGGTTCCTTAAGTTTAATCAAGTGGCATTCACTCTGTTTAAATAAATAAGCATGTATTGTTTATACATGTTAATATTTAGCATGATGCCAGGATTTATTGCTGGTGCTACAGGGAGATTTTGTTACAGTCCCTGTGTTCTGGGAAATCACACTCAGTTAGAAGGTAGATTTGGAACTCTTATGTGATGTTCTGATTACAGAGATCAGCTGTGACCAGGTTGCTACTGGAGTTCAAGGGGAAACTTTGGACTCAGGAGAACATTTTGGAGAAGATTTCAGTCTGAGTGTTGAAGGGTGAACCAGTTAAATAACATTAAAGAATTCTAGACAAGTAGCTCTCAAACCTAGCTGCACATAAGGTTTAAAAGTGCTAATGCCCAGGCCCCATGCAAGACCAATAAAATCACAGTGTCTGAGGTAGAAGCTAGGCGTGTATTTGAGGTTCCTCTTATGATTTGAAGATGCAGCCAGATCTGAGAACCACAGATCTAGGCTGATAGATGAACACAAGAAAGGACAAAGGTTACAGAGTGGGTGGACATGCAGTTGCTAAGTGTCAGAGCCTCTAATGCTGGACTGTCTTACTTCAAAGAATGTTTTAACCCCTCCTGTTACTGCTTCCATGTGACTGCAGTGGTATTAGGTTACATGGCATTATGTTGCAGTGAAACAGTTTAGTTGTTTAGAACAATACCGCTTTGTTTGTATTTTTGTTTGCTTCCATGGAGGGTCTGGAGGGAAGGGTTCCCACTTGATGTCATCCTTACCCTGGACTGAGGCTTGTGGAGCTCCCACTGTTTGGAGCCGGTTCCTCTGTCAGAGGAGGGAGAATGGTGAATTGCACACCAGTTCTCATTCTCTTCTACCTGCATGTGACTCATGACGCTTCTGCCCATAGGCACAGGCCAAATCAAGCCTTGTGGCCATATCTGACATCATGGGGGTGGGGAATATTCCTTCACCATGTGCCTGAATTTAGCTAAAATATTTGTAAAAATGACTGTCACTAAGTTTTATGAAATCAAACTGAGCTCGATTGGATGACATCACCAACTCAACTGACATGAGTTTGAGCAAGCTCTGGGAGATGGTGAAGGACAGGGAAGCCTGGTGTGCTGCAGTCCATGGGGTTTGAAAGAGTTGGACGTGACAGAGCAAATGAACAACAGTTGCTCCTGGCAGCCAGCTATACTCATCTGTGGTTCTACAATGTAATGTAACCTGGAAATAGTGATTTCATTATATTGGGCCAAGTGGGATATCCCCAGGGGAGCTGGATGCTTTACTTTTTCTATCTTATGTCTTTCAATTTCTTAATCCAAGTTCTGGACTTCCCAGAATAATGAGTTGGGTTTCCAAGCTTTCAGCACTTCCTATATTATTCAGATGGAAACCATCTTTCATCTTCAGAAGATATCATCTGTGGTTCTACAATGTAATGTAACCTGAAATAGTGATTTCATTATATTGGGCCAAGTGGGATATCCCCAGGGGAGCTGGATGCTTTACTTTTTCTATCTTATGTCTTTCAATTTCTTAATCCAAGTTCTGGACTTCCCAGAATAATGAGTTGGGTTTCCAAGCTTTCAGCACTTCCTATATTATTCAGATGGAAACCATCTTTCATCTTCAGAAGATAAAATCAACATAACAATGACTCTTTCAGCCAATCAGAATATGTATTTGCCCAGGGTCCGTTTCTGTCTTTCTGTCTGTGGAGCACCTCCCTTCCCCATAAGGATGATATTTCTAAGGCCTGTTGACTCATGCTTGTTTCTTCCTGTCTTTGTTGTCTTTGTTTCCATTGCTTGTAAGTTAAAACAATATTTCCTCTTTATGATCTCAAAGAATATAAGTAGTCTTATTTAATCCCTAAATCAAGTTTATGATACATTATTCAATCTTATTTTACAGATGAAGAAATTGAGTTTGACAGATGTGAGACTTGATCTCATGAGATTTCTGAAATATTTGTATCTCGTGGGTTTGGGTTGGACTCTGGGAGTTGGTGATGGACAGGGATGCCTGGTGTGCTGCAGTTTATGGGGTCACAAAGAGTCGGATGTGACTGAGCAACTGAACTTAACTGAGCTGAACTGACAACCACTTTGGTCTTATTTCTACTCTGTGTTAGTTTATCAGATAAATGAGTCAAAGTATTCTTTCATTCACTCAGTTGCTTATCCTACTCAACAAGCAATTATTATCTATTGGAAGCATTCAGCCAGCTGTAGGGGGAGCATATTCAGGGTCTCTTATTTTGGAGGAGTGTTCTATTAAAGAAAGTGCTGTTTGTTGCTCCACTAACAGCCTTTTCTTCTCCTAATTGAACTATAGTACTTTCTCAGAAAACCAGCATATTCCATCCCTTGATCTCTGAGGCCATAGATCCCTACCCCAGGCTCAGGGGATGTCACTGATTGGCCTAAATCAGTCATAGACATCTCATCAATTGGGTTAGAGAATTGATGGTAGTTTTGTTCTGGATAATAGGTTATAAGAGGAAGTCTGCTGAGAAGGTCTTCCCTTCCCCAGTGAAAGTCATGGGACAATGATGTGAAAGCACCTTGACTCTCCTTTCCCCTTCCCCCAGATGAACTTGATGTCCAGAAGTATGTCAGCCCTACTGTGACCATGTGTTGTCACAAATCAGTAAGGTGGAACAGGAAGAAAAGAGCCTAGGTCCTTGATATTTTATAATCTGTAGATTGCCTACATCCAGATATCTCTAATGAGAAGAAAAACAAATACTTTGTATGTTTAGGCTTCTATGAATTGGATTCTCTATTACAGTTGAATGGTTTCAACTGACCATTTTGGTGACATATGTAAGCAAATCTTATTTGTGGTAGAGTTCTCAGTCATAGCTGATTTACCCCCAAGGGACTGTACCCCATTCATTGCACTCATTGCTCAAACTACAAATGGAATGATTGTATTCTGCCCAGTTGGGTCTTTCTTCTCATGATGATGACTGATCCTAGGGTGCCAACCACAGACCTGCTGGTGAACTGTAACCTCTGGTCTGCCAGTGGGAAATGAGAACTGGAGGGACTAGAGTCCTCCTTCAGGGCCGTGAAGTTACACACGAGAGAGTGAGTCATTGAACTCAGAGAGCGAGTTAAGGGTGGCAGAGAGGTCTTGGGGTTGGGGTGTATGATGTGGACCAGGAGCAAGCTGAAGTCGTGATGAGCCTGGTCATGGGGAGAGGTTCAGAGACAAGAAGAGACACTTGAGAAAAAGGCAGAGCAAGTGATGCCTTGGGAGTATCTGATGGGGTAGTGATTCCTGACCACGAGAGCCCTTGTCAGGAGTTAACTCTTTTCTGGGTGACTCATTGTCCATATAAGTGACTCTTGGACCTTCTCCTCATAGAAGCTCTAGCTAATCTACTAGAAAACAAAAGCTATACTGTGAGTTACAGTTTTAACAATTCCAACCCGTCTTTCTTGCTTATATAGTATAAAAGATAATACTTTTTTACATGTTTGAGTTGGGATTATATGTGAACAACACAGTACTTGGCATGGAGTGGCAGCTGCATGAATGTGAATTCCTTTCATTTCCCTAACAACTAGGGCTCTGGGGAGCTAGAAAGGACTACTTTCTAGGAAAAAGATGCAAGCAAAGGCTCGACCACATGTATCAAGCTCAGAAGGTTGGTAAATTGGTGATCTTTACTTCGACTTTGTTTCCAAGAGTCATGATTCTCCACAACTCTGAACTAGCTTCTCCAGGTAAATCAGCCTATTCTGTTTGCCTTGTACCTATCCCTACAAAGGAATAGGTTAAATGATTGACTCTACCCACCTTCAGATGCTGGAGTGGATCCACACAGATTGAGGAAGGGAAGGTTCCACAAAGGAAGGGCTGTTGAGAAAGCAATGAGAAGATACATACCACAACAGGTCATACTGTCTTTTCTGCTCCTCCAACACTATCTGAATAATAGCTTCTTGGATAATAAGTAACATTTATTGGGTGCTAACTATTTGCCTGGTACTCTGCTAAATGCTTTCCATGGACCATCTTATTTAGCACTAACAGCAATCGGAGATATAGGTAACATCATATAATAGGTAATATTATATAAACAGGTACTTGTGCACAGAGAAGTTAAGTAAATTGCTCATAACCACACAGCTGGTATGTAATCAAGATGGAATCCGGGCCAGCCGGATTTCCCACAGGAAATCACAGAAATTACGAAGCTGATGCATGGGTCATAGATGAGAGGAAGCTTGCTCAGGGATCCTCATAAGCAGGACAGGCTACCCTCATCCTCTCACTAAGTGAGCCCATAAAAACAGCTCTCTTCTCAGGTTAAAGTCATCTCCTGATCTCAAGAGTCATACTGTACAAGGTGGAGGAGATTTAGTGATCTTGTAACTCGTTAGTTCTTAAAAATGCTTCCAATTGTGAAGTTCTTTTTTTTTTAAACAAGTTTTAGCTTGAGGTTCAAGGATCATACACAAATGACAGGAAGCAACTACACTTCAATTTAAAAAAAAAAGAGCACCTCTTCATGCTTGTGACAATGCCTGTACTCCTTTATTGTGGCTTTTCGGGCTCTTGGTAATTGGACTCAACCTGTATCCCAACTTCCTCACTTGGCACTTCCACTTCTTCCCTCCTGATTTCAAGTCCAGTTACAGTGAAATACAGGCACATATATATCGATCATAATCCTAGGATCATCACATGGTCTCATCATCAGTCTAAACGTGTGCTAAGCCGCTTCAGTTGTGACCAACTCTGTGACTCTATGGACTGTACCTCTCCAGGCTCCTCTGCCTGGGATTTCCCAGGCAGAAACACTGGACTGGGTTACCATTTTCTTCTCCAGGGGATCTTCCTGACCCAGGGATCAAACCTGCATCTCCTCTGGTTCCTGCACTGCAGGCAGAATCTTGACTGCTGAGGTGCCAGGAAATTAAAAAAAACTTTTTGAGAGAGCATTTAAGTTCTACTCTTAAAATTACAATATACACCTTTAAATGGTTTAAATAATGTAATAAACATTGGAAAACTGAAATTCTTCTGTTAGTCTGAAGTGCCTTGCAACTATCACTGCTGATAAACTGCTCCCACTGCCTGAAATTCTTTCTACCCCACCCCAATCCTCTCCAATGTCCTTCAGATCTAGAATTAAGAGAGTGCCTTTGACTTTCTTCTGCCTTTCCCACTGGGTAGGTTTCTTTTCCTAACATTCCCATAGAGTTTTGTCCTTTCCCTGTCACATCTTTTCACAATGTACTCTAGTGTTTGTTAACTTGATCATCTCCCTCTAGGAGGCACTAGCCTGTGAGCTTATTGAGGACAATGACTGCCTGACATTGCAGCTTGGTACAAAGCAAGAATTCAATATATGGTTCAGAGATTGACAGTTTTTACTATTAAGATTGTAAACATTTTTGAGTATGTGGACCATACAGTATTTGTTCCATTTGCTCAACTCTGTGATTGCTGTGTGAAAACAGCTATAAACAGTAAATAGACACATGGCATGGTCGTATTGCAATAAAACTTTATTTACAAAAATGAAGGATGGGCTGGATGTGGTCCATGGGCTGATCGCCCCTCCACTATAATTGATGAGGAAAAGAACAAATGAAAATGAATGAGTGGGATTACATTTAACCAGAGAGGAATTACTGGCTACCACAAAGAGCACTTTATCTGAAGACTCGGATTCTATTTTCTTTCTATTACTTAAAAGACTTTTGTACTCCGTGGCCTCCAGGGCCTTGTCTTTAAAATAGCACCTCATAATACTGCTTCTGCTTAAAGATTTGAAACTATCAGGTCCTTACGGTTAAATCTGTGTCTTATTTGTCTTCACTCGCTGAGCCCAGAATGTAGAATTCCTACATGCCTAGAGTATAAGAGATGACAAACACTCGTTGGAGTGAAGCAGGTGTTTGGGGAAGCAGGTAGTTGGACCATATAATAGTAAAAACCCTTAAAACTGGAAAAACTTGTCATCCAGCCAAAGGAAAACATCTATTTCTGCTTTATTGACTATGCCAAAGCCTTTGACTGTATGGATCACAATAAACTGTGGAAAATTCTGAGAGAAATGGGAGTACCAGACCACCTGACCTGCCTCTTGAGAAATCTGTATGCAGGTCAGGAAGCAACAGTTAGAACTGGACGTGGAACAACAGACTGGTTCCAAACAAGAAAAGGAGTACCTTAAGGCTGTATATTGTCACTGTACTTATTTAACTTATATGCAGAGTACATCATGAGAAATACTGGACTGGAAGAAACACAAGCTGGAATCAAGATTGCCAGGGGAAATACCAATAACCTCAGATATGCAGATGATACCACCCTTATGGCAGAAAGTGAAGAGGACCTAAAAAGCCTCTTGATGAAAGTAGAAGACGAGAGTGAAAAAACTGGCTTAAAGCTCAACATTCAGAAAACGAAGAACATGGTATCCAGTCCCATCACTTCATGGGAAATAGATGGGGAAACAGTGGAAACAGGGTCAGACTTTATTTTGGGGGACTCCAAAATCACTGCAGATGGTGACTGCAGCCATGAAATTAAAAGACACTTATTCCTTGGAAGAAAATTTATGACCAACCTAGATAGTATATTCAAAAGCAGAGACATCACTTTGCCAACTAAGGTCCGTCTAGTCAAGGCTATGGTTTTTCCTGTGGTCATATATGGATGTGAGAGCTGGACTGTGAAGAAGGCTGAGCACCTAAGAATTGATGCTTTTGACCTGTGGTGTTGGAGAAGACTCTTGAGAGTCCCTTGGACTGCAAGGAGATCCAACCAGTCCATTCTGAAGGAGATCAGCCCTGGGATTTCTTTGGAAGGAATGATGCTAAAGCTGAAACTCCAGTACTTTGGCCACCTCATGCGGAGAGTTGACTCATTGAAATAGACTCTGATGCTGGGAGGGATTGAGGGCAGGAGGAGAAGGGGATGACAGAGGATGAGATGGCTGGATGACATAACGGACTCAATGGACGGGAGTCTGAGTGAGCTCCGGGAGATGGTGATGAACAGGGAGGCCTGGCGTGCTGCGATTCATGGGGTCACAAAGAGTTGGACATGACTGAGCAACTGAACTGAACTGAGACAGCCTTTTGGTTTGGACATGAGTCTTTTGATTCCAAATGAAGGAAAACTCAACAGAAATTGCCTGAAGTCCCAAAGGGAATTTACTGGCACATTGACGTGCCTTGTTTCAGGGGCTCAAGCCAGTCAGAGATCCAGGGTTTCTCTTTATGTCCCTTGCCTTCTGCCTGACTGCTCTCTTATCAGGCAGGCTTCACCCGTTTGTGCTTGATGACACTGGCTTCAGGCTCCTGTCCTCACAGTTCAAAGCAGCTGCAAAGACAGGGTTGATCCCATTAGTTATTGCTGCCTAAGTGCGTGGGTGCTCAGTAGCATCCAACTCTTTGTGACCCCGTGAGCTGCAGCCTGCCAGGCTCCTCTCTTCATGGAATTTTTCAGCAAGAGTATTAGAGTGTGTTGCCATTTCCTCCTCTCGGGAATATTCCAGGCCCAGAGATGGAACCTGCTTCTCTTTTGCCTCCTGCGTTGTGAGCAGATTCTTTACCACCAGCGCCCCCTGGGAAGTCCCTTAGCTATTGCTAGCAATGCGTATTCGACTCGCTGTAAGGAGAGATGCTGTGAGGATCAGTGCTGTACAAAAACACATCCAGAGAAGTAAAGACATGGCAGGTCAAGTGGAGTTCTCTAATGCTCTTAGTTTTGGAGTCTCCCATGTTCATATTGGTTTAATAAATTCAGAAAGTATGCTGGTCATAAAGAGTGGTACATTTTCTGAAGGAATCAGCTTCTTCCAGGGAGTTACCTATAAATTACATACAATACTTCCAAGCCAGGCTAGAGAGCTGAGAGTCTAGGGAAAAGAAAAGAAACCAGAGAAATAGTGTCTTTCTGGATGTGAACAAGCTTTCTCTAAACTCAGATTCACTTATTTCTCAAGCACTTTCTAAGAGAAAACAGTGGCATGTTCACTACAAACGTCTCAGCTCATTTCTAGGATATTATTTGAGAATATTAAAATTGAAGAATTATGTCACAGATTATGTTTTTAATGAACTTTGAAGGAATACTATACAATTGATAAAGTGACTGATATTTTCAGATCTTTGTATCATTTCTTTTGCTCTGAATTTTCTCAGAACCATCTCTCTGTCAAGTTACAAATTTGGATCGTGTTTAAACATTTGAACATGAACCAACATAGAGTATCTGAAAATAATCATAATTTGTTTTACATAACAAGGATTAATTTGTTTCAAATTATGCTCATCTGTAGTAATATTAAATGCTACATTATATTTTCTAACCTAAAGTAGGAAGCAATAGTTTACCTTACTTAAAGAAATGTTTTGAAGCATATTTGGTAACTCTGAAGTTAAAAGAAAAGCTCAAAAAGTCTGCAGAAATATAGGAGCTGGATTATCTCTGGGGAGCTCAGTCTAAAACCTTAAACCTTATTTTCTGAATACTGAATCTGGAAAATTCAACTCTTCAAATTTAAATTCATCAAAGAGGGAATTAATTGGGTGATATTAGATGAATGACTTTTCACCCCTTGCTAAGGTAAGAGTGTCAGTAGGATAGACAAACATAGTAGGACCTGCATGGGATAGAAGTGAGACTGTTCTTTAGAAGAGAGAGATTTTAAAAGACATAATTAAATACAGAGATATATCATATTCATGCACTGGAAATTTTAATATTATTGCAATGCTATTTCCGCATTTCTCCACAAGTTGGTTTGTGGTTTTAATGCAATCACAATCAAAATGACAGAGGACTTTTTGTTTGTTTGTTGTTGTGGTGGTTTATTTATGGAAATTGACACATATCTGAAATTTATATAAAATTCAAGTAAGAAAAGCCAGAACAATCTAGAAAAAGAAGAATGTTGAAGAGCTCGTACTACCTAATTTAGTATAAGCTACAGAATCAAGACAGTATACTATTCATATAGTATACTATTAGCAAAAGAACGGACATGTTGAATGTTAGCACAAAATAGTAAATCCAAAAAAGGACTCAAGCATATATAGCCAGCACACATATAGACTCAGTTGACTTTTGATAAGGGTGTCAAGGCAGTTTGAATGGGGAAAATAAATCTTTTTTTTCTACAAATGGTGACAAAAACCTTATTTTTTTTTTTTAAAGAAATTGTCTCCACCTCATACCACACAGGAAATTAATTTAAAATAGATCAGAGGCTAAAAATTAAAACCTTAAACTACTAAATTTCTGAAAGAAAATAATTTGGGATTATTATAATCTTTTTAAACTCTAAAAGCTCTTTCCTTTTCTCTGATTTTTCCTATTTGTGTGGTTTCTCCCTTCCTTCTCTTTTTTCGTAGAAGATACTAGGTTTTTGTTCATTTTCTGTTTGTTTTCTTCTGCTCTCTCTGTTGTCTTTATATCTTTTTCACCCTGTATACTCTCCTGATCTCAGAGATCCCCAGTCCTCCATTCATATCTCAAAGTGATGGCCTAAACACTAGCAGGAGGGGTGCATACATGACTGAGACTCTTAATCTGATGACTTTATTGAAAGGGGATTGGGTATATTGTTGTGGGGAGTCACAAATCTCAGTATCTTTGAGTGTTTCCTTTGGGCCATTCAGTTTTCTCAGAGATTACACCCTCTAGGTTCCCGGGAGTGGGGTGGAAAAGGATTCCACAGTTTATTGAGCATTCAGTGGAAAGATTTTTTCTGAATCCCTTTGTTTCCATCCCTTCCCCACTGTTTCTGGCTTCTCTGAGTCCAGAGCCTCACCCAAGATTTGTATTTTCATGCATACTTCAGTGTGAGAAATTTGAAAATTTAAGGCTCATTTGGCTGGTTACATATCAAATGAAAGAAAAAATTTTTTTAATCTAAAACATTTGTGCATCCTTAAATTCCCCCTCTGGGTATAGATAGGAGTTAGCCACTGGGTGCATTGCCCTAAAGGTCACAGATCAAAGGAGTGTGCAGTGATTAAGATCAAGGGCTTTGGCATCAGAAAATCCTGGTTCAGCTCTGTTTCTACATTTTTGCTGTGAATATCTTTACTTGTTTCCCTAAAGTTTCAGTTTCCTCAAGCTTCAGTTCCCTCATCTGTTAAATGGGAAAAATAATTATATTAATTTCTTAGGGTTGTGACAATTAAATAATACATCTATATCACATAGCAGGGTGCCTGACATAAAGTTAAGCCTTCAGTGATTAATGATGATGAGATAAATCTGTTTAAGAAAACACATCTAGTTGATGAACACTGATTTGATTCCTCCTCTGATTCTGTGGTCCTGGATATGTTGTTGAATCCATAGAGTCCAGAAGAGCCATAAATAACACCTAGTTCAAGCCCTGAAATCTGGCCCATGAATTGTCTTGTGTGCTCTTCCCCATCAAGTGGTTTCACTAAAGTGGTGGAATTGGGCCCAGACCTTGGCTTGTTTGTTACCTGAGCGTGTCTGGTAACTATCACCATATGCTTCCTCTATGGTGGAAAGAACCTCTTCTTTCTTTGCCCAATAAACTTTAATGGTATTTTTGGCTTATGGGATGGTTGATGGCAGCCCTGCTTTTATTTCTCCATTATCAGGGTAAGGAGGCCAAAGGGCTAGGTAAGGGAAAATCCAGGATGGGAGCAGAGCCAAATTCCTGCCTAATTTCCCTTTGGCTCCATGAGGAGTCTGTGTGTAACTACTGCCAGCAGGGAGAGTTAATTGCGTTCGAGTGTGAATTGCACAGTAACCAGGAGGACCATGGCTGATGCATAGTTTACAAGCAAGCGTACACACAGCATAGGTGCTCATGTATGTGTGAGAAACTCCATACATGCGTGGACAGGAGTGTCCATGCATGCCCACACCATCATTCCACATGTCTGCACACACACTAATGGACAGGAGGAAAGTGCTCAGCACATTTGATCATACATCTCAGATTGAGGGAGGCCATTCAGGAGAAAGAAAGGGAAGATTATGAGGCAGAAAGAGAAATGAAACCTAGAGGTTCTGCCCTGTCAGCATTAACTGGAGTGTAAGAAATGGAATTTGGACAGACAGACAAACTCCTGACATCTGCCAATAGCTAAAATGTCAAAGGGCTTCTAATTCTCTAGCTGGTGATTGAACTCGGGTGGATTTACCTGAGTAAGAGTTCTCAGTCTTTCCATCCAGGAGTCCCAGGAGGCTTGGCACCCTGTGATGAATTTCCATGGCTGATCTGTAAAGCCGAAGTCCATGCATGCCTGCATCCACTCAGCTTCTCTTCTTGGAGGGTCTCTCCCTTTATTTGTGATACGAGGTTTATCCCGAGACTGGTTTGGATGTTTTAGGATGGGGATATTTATGTTCACACCAGAAATGATAATCAAAGACAGAGATATGGGGTTGGATAACATGGGAAAAAGAAATGGCCTTTGCAGGTGTTGCTAGCACTGTCAGAACAAGGGGAATTTGTTCTGCTAAGAGCTCTTATTATAATTCTTATTTTTCTCTTTATTTTAGGAGTTTTTGTTTGCTTCTTGGTTCATTTTATTTTGCTGGGGGTCAGGCATCAGGGTGAAGTTTACCTTTTCTGCACATCATTTCCAGGCTTTGGAGGATGCAAATGTACACACTCAGTGTGGACCAGAAGAAATCTTCACATGCTGGTGCTATAGGGCGAGATGCTCTGAACTGAGCTGCAGTCACATCTTGGTTATTATCTTTTGACACTGACATCTATGGCCCTTCCAGATAAGAAAGGAGGAACATGGATAGGACCAGTTTTAATAATCCATGACTCTAGGATTACACAGGATCTAATGTGCTTTGCAGTGTTGACAGTTCATAATTCCTACACATGAATCTTTCAGATGTGCTGCATGAGAAAACATCTGCATTCCAAAACACAAGCCCTTGTCCTGCTGCTCCTTGTTCCTTTCTGTCCTCTAGAAGTCCGTGCGTCCTCAGGTCTCCATGTAAGTCAGGCTTTTCCGGTCCACCTATAGTTGCCAAACTGGGCTAGTGTGTCTACTGCGTGTCGACTCTCCTCCCTGGAGATCCCCCATTAGAGGACTTGCAACCGGAGGTAATTATTCACTGAACTGCCTCTCTCTCCAGACACCCTGCGGAGTAATGGAATGAAAGCAGTTCCTGTCACTTTCTCATTTTTTCCCCGGTCTATATATTCTCCTGTGGGCTGGAGGTGTGGGGAAAGGTTTGGTGATGGTTGGACACTGACTGAGCGGGCTTCTTCAACCCTCCCTGAAGAAGGCTGTGCCTGGTGGCTAATCCATTTGCTTTTCTTTTGTGCCTTTTCTGAAGGTAGTGACTCTCGGGCTTATCAAAGATTAGAGCTAAATGTGCTCTTAAAAGCTGCAAAATCAAACCCTTTACTAGGTAGATGATGAGACTGAGACTCAGATTAGGGAAAGGCCTTGGTTAACTTCACCAGCTAGAGAAGGAACCCAGCTGGCCCCAGAACCCAGGTTGCACCCTCCATGCTGGGTAATTCCTGAAAAGAGAAATTGATTTATCACCATTGATTCCTGCACTCCAGGATAATTTTGCAGCTGAAAAGAACAGTTTCTTTTCAATTTCTAAATTCTGACATGCTTGGTTATTTGTACTAATAGCTTATTTGTTTCATGTGGCATTTAATACTCTACCTCATGTGAACCTGAGAACTATTTCTGAGGCTAACATGATCTCTCCCCTTTGCCGCATAATGAGGTCAGGATTATTGTGGCTTTCCTTGAAAGAACACAAAAGCAATAACTGGCAGAATGAGGTTTTCATTGTAAGCATAACGGGTTTTTTTTTCTGCCACACTTGCTTCCTTTTTTAACGTAAATTTTTAATCAAATGAGTAATACAGAAACACCCTTGGTAAAACAATTAAAATGGTATAAAGCTAAAATTCTCTTTGACTACTGCCCTCAAGCCCAGTCTCTTTCCTTTGATCAAGGAAATGCTGACACAGTGAGTTGAGTGTATGTCCCATCAGGCACTTTTCTATACGTTTACTTTTATATGTCTGTGCCCGCAAATCCTGCAAACTAGTTTATTTTTCCTTTAATGGTTTTGTATTTTAGGTGATGTTTTGAAGTCTCCATCTCTATGTGATATTTTGAAGTCTCCTGTTTTCGGTAAGACTTGGAGTTTTCACGCCAATGGATACAAATCTGTCTAATTCTCTTATCCTTGTACATGCTGTTCCTTGGAAGAACTGTGCCATAGGTAAGCCACTCCCCATATGCAAATATTAATTCCATTCCCACACAAATGACACTTCTGGTAACATTTCCAAATAGGTTTCCTTGTGCCCCTGTGCTTTTCTAGAACAGATAACAAACCATAAAATTGTTCTGGCTTAGCTAGGTCATGTGCATGTCAATTAACCAAAACTGCCAAATTGCCCCAGAGTGTGGCTGTACTAATTTATAGCCCATTTCATTCCAGGAGGCCAAGTCATTTCCTAGACCTCTGTCAGGCTAATACTTGCTATATCAGTGTTTTAAGGTTTTTTCCAGTCTAATAGGTGAATTTTACTGGCTGCTCATTTTTCCTTATCTATGAATGGGGACTTAAATAGATACTCCTCCAAAGAAGATACACAAATGACAATAAACAGATGAGAATAGGATCAACATCATTAGCCATCAGTTCAATTCAGTTCAGTTCAATCGCTCAGTTGTGTACGTCTCTTTGCGACCCCATGAATTGCAGCACGCCAGACCTTCCTGTTCATCACTATCTCCCAGAGTTCACTCAGACTCACATCCATTGAGTCTGTGATGCCACCCAGCCATCTCATCCTCTGCTGTCCCCTTTTCCTCCTGCCCCCAATGCCCCCCAGCATCAGAGTGTTTTCCAATGAGTCCACTCTTCACATGAGGTGGCCAAAGTACTGGAGTTTCAGCTTTAGCATCATTCCTTCCGAAGAACACCAAGGGCTGATCTCCTTTAGAATGGACTGGTTGGATCTCCTTGCAGTCCAAGGGACTCTCAAGAGTCTTCTCCAACACCACAGTTCAAAAGCATCAATGCTTCGGTGCTCAGCCTTCTTCACAGTCCAACTCTTGCATTCATGCATAACCATTAGAAAAACCAAAGCCTTGACTAGATGGACCTTTGTTGGCAAAGTAATGTCTCTGCTTTTGAATATTCTATCTAGGTTGGTCATAAATTTTCTTCCAAGGAGTAAGCGTCTTTTAATTTCATGGCTGCAATCACCATCTGCAGTGATTTTGGAGCCCCCCAAAATAAAGTCTGACACTGTTTCCACTGTTTCCCCATCTATTTCCCATGAAGTGATGGGACCAGATGCCATGTTCTTCGTTTTCTGAATGTTGAGCTTTAAGCCAACTTTTTCACTCTTCTCTTTCACTTTCATCAAGAGGCTCTTTTGTTCCTCTTTACTTTTGCCATAATGGTGGTGTCATTGTATATCTGAGGTTATTGATATTTCTCCTGGCAATCTTGATTTCAGCTTATGCTTCTTCCAGCCCTGTGTTTCTCATGATGTACTCTGCATAGAAGTTAAATAAGCAGAGTGATAGTATACAGCTTTGACATACTCCTTTTCCTATTTGGAACCAGTCTGTTGTTCCATGTCCAGTTCTCACTGTTGCTTCCTTATCTGCATAGAGGTTTCTCAAGAGGCAGGTCAGGTGGCCTGGTATTCCCATCTCTTTCAGAGTTTTCCACAGTGGAATACAAATCAAAACCAAGAGAGATCACTTCACACCTACTAGAATGGCTATTTTTTTAAAGGAAAGTAGCAAGTGTTGGTGGGGATGTAGAATAACTGGAACCCTTGTACATTGGTGGTGGGAATATAAAATGGTGCACCCACTGAGGAAAATTGCATGGTAGTTCTTAAAAAAGCTAAACATAGGATATCCTAAGACCCGACAATTCCATCTTTGGTGTAAAACTCCAAAATTCTTAAGCAGAGACTTTAACAGATACTGTATACGAGTGTTCATTGCAGCATTATCCACAGTATCCAAACAGTGGGGGAAAACCCAAGTGTTATTCAACAGATGAATGGATAAAGAAAACATGATGTGTACATAGAAAGGAATGTTATTCATCCAAAGAAAGGAATGGAATTCTGATACATACTACAACATGCATGAAACTTAAAACATTACACTATGTGAAATAAACCATATGTAAAAGGACAAATATCATATGATTTCACTTATATGAAATATCTAGAATAGGCAAATTCAGAGAGACAGAAAATAGAATGGTGGTTGCCAGGGGCTGAGGGAGGGGGAAATGGAGAGTTATTGCCTAATAGTTACCAAGTTTCTGGGAGAGGAAAAGAGTTTGGAAATAGATAATGTACATATTGTTGTACAACACTGTGAATGTAATTATACCATTGAATTATACATTAACATGGATGAAATGGCAAATTTTATGATACATATATATGTTATGGCATTTTTTAAAAAGTTAGAATCCAGGTAGAAACCAGAGCATTTTTCATAGAGGCTTCATCACTTGGTGGAGGTAGAAAGCCCCCACCATAAACTAAGATATACAAGATGGATTTAAAATTCAAATAGCCCAGTTAATATTAACATAAACATTCAATGCATTGTCTACATTGCACATTCCTGATGTTCTAAAATCATGATTTAGGTTCAAAATGGTGCCTTTCCATGGTCCAAGATTCTCCATCATACTGGAAATCCAGAGAGGTGACTGGTACCAAAGACATAAATGAGAGGCAGGAAAGGACTGCAGATGATAACCATCAGCACATGCACAAAAGCCACAGAGTGCCAGCATCTCCTTAGAGTAATTTATGAAGAAAAATAGGAAGCCAAAAGCCAAATCTCAGAGGTGTTCAAGAAAATTGGCTGTGAACCAGGAGTGATAGCTGAGAGGAAGAACCACAGACAAAGCGGGCAACGCCCTGGAGCCGACCATGGTAGACCACAGAAGAGCACAGTCAGGACCAAGCACCGCCCAGACATAAACACAGGTAAAGCAGGGCCAGAGTTCCAAAAGGCCGGTGACAGCGGGGTCAGGAGTTGGGATCCGTAATAGGAGAGCTGTGGAACATGGGCGTCTCAGCCACCCTAGACTTTCTGTTGTCCGCTGCTCAGAACTCCACCTGCTGCTGCTAAGTCGCTTCAGTCGTGTCCGACTCTGTGTGACCCCATAGATGGCAGCCCACCAGGCTCCTCTGTCCATGGGATTCTTCAGGCAAGAATACTGGTGGGTTGCATTTCCTTCTCCAATGCATGAAAGTGAAAAGTGAAAGTGAAGTCACTGAAGAACTCCACCTAGGGAGGTTATTAAAAAATACAAGTAACAGGACCCAATTCCATATTCATACACTCTGCATCTCCTGCAGGTTAGAACCAGGTATATGCATTTTTATTATGTTCCCAGATGGTTCTGAGGCTCCTTAGAGTATGAGAAATGTAGATAAGGGGACATTCCCACAGCTTCTCAGTTAGACCACCAGTCCCTAGGCTCAACATTAGCCCACAGGATCAGTCTTCATTGGGGGCATGCAGGTGCTGCCAGTAAGTTTTGATAAACACAGACTCTGAGCTTGTAGGGCTGGAGAGAGAGCTATGACAGCAGCACCTACTAGTGCATGGAGCACCCACCCTGTGCCATGCTTTCCTGGCATTGCCACATTTAATGCTTACTTATGAGGAAGTCCCATGATCAGGCCCAATTTACAGATGATGAAGCTGAGACTAACAGAAGCAAAGCAGTGTATCCTGGGCCTCCCGGCCAGGCTAGAGCAGCTTCAGGTTCTGGGCCAGTTTGACTCCAAGACTCTTTGCATACACTGAGGTGTTACAAAATGTTTCAGACATTATTTTTAAAAGCTGGGGAAGAAAAAGGTAGGAGGTCAAAGAGGAGGTTGCAGTATTAGTTGATGGTGAGTCTTTGGTTAATGGAAAAAAATGTTTTTCACAGCAAGCCCAAGGCATTAATGGGGAAGCAAGACTCTGCTATCTTTTCTTGATCCTCCAGCTAGAGGTATTATCAGGTTACATAATCTATTTTTTTTTTTTAATCTCAGTGAAGAAGGGTCTGAGATTAAGTTTGGGAAGAGATTGAAAACCAAAGCTCAGAGGAATAGATTAAAATGATGCCAAGGAATCCTGAATCAAGGGGGGGTGGGGAATGACAGGACTTTGTTGATGGAGCTGCTGAAGGAAGATAAGACACGGAAGGCATCTCAGAGGGAAAGCGGGGCTGGGTTGGGAAAGAGAACAGAGCAGAAGGAAGAGATGACCTGGTGGAGAGCAGAGATAAGAGGCAGGGTGAGGCAAGGCCAGAGAGGAAGACCAGACTGGATTTTCTAGTCTGGAGTCTGTCCAGGACTCTGCCTTTCTCTTTCTTGTTTGTCTCTCAGAATATATCTTAAAAGGGAGGAAGGAGGCCATATTTGTAGTATATTTGTACTATACCTTAAAGGTTCAATTCTGATACCTGGTCTCTGTTCCTGAAAACATAGCCTCATTTGCTGGTAAATCTAAACTCTCATCTCTTTAAGACCGTGAGACCCAGGACCTGAGACCCTCTGGCATCATGTCCTTTACATGACCCCCTACTCCCATTTCCAGCAAATTTGGAAAACTCAGCATTGGCCACAGAAATGGAAAAGATCAGTCTTCATACCACTCCTAAAGAAGGGCAATGCCAAAGGATGTTCAAGCTACCACACATTTGCATTAATTTCACATGCTAGCAAGGTAATATTCAAATCCTCCAAGCTTGGCTGCAACAGTACATGAACGGAGAACTTCCAGATGTTCAAGTTGGATTTAGAAAAGGCAGAGAAACCAGAGATCAAATTGCCAACATCCATTGGATCACAGAAAAGCTAGAGAATTCCAGAAAAACATCTACTTCTCCTTCATTGGTTACACCAAAGCTTTTGACTATGTAGATCACAACAAACTGGAAAATTTTTTAAATGATAGGAATACCACACCACCTTACCTGCCTCCTGAGAAACCTGTATGCAGGTCAAGAAGCAACAGTTAGAACCAGACATGTGACAACAGACTGGTTCAAAACTGGAAAAGGAGTATGTCAAGGCTGTATATTGATACCCTGTTTATTTAACTTATATGCAGAGTACATCCTTCCTAATGCCAGGCTAGATGAAGCATAAGGTAGAATCGAGACTGCTGGGAGAAATATTGACAATCTCAGATATGCAGATGACACCACTTTTATGGCAGAAAGCAAAGAGGAACTAAAGAGCCTCTTGATGAAGATGAAAGAGGAGAGTGAAAAAGCTAGTTTAAATCTCAACATTCAAAAAATGAAAGTCATGGCATCCGGTCCCATCACCTCATGGCAAATAGATGGGGAAACAATGGAAACAGTGGTAGACTTTACTTTCTTGGGCTCCAAAATCACTGCAGATGGTGACTGCAGCCATGAAATTGTGAGGACCAGATGGTTGGATGACATCACCGACTGAATGGACATGAGTTTGAGCAAGCTCCTGGAGATGATGACGGACAAAGAAGCCTGGTATGCTGCAGACCAGTGGTGCCTCAAAGAGCTGGACACTACTGAGTAACTGAATAGTAACAACTACAACAACAACCACAACCCATTTCCAGATTGGTTTCAGATAGAAGTAGGCAGAAAGAACACCTGATTTTACTGAGGTTATTAGAGGGAGACCTACGACTCCCAGCTGACTATCCTTCCCACCTCACACACTAGCATAATCCCTTGGAGGTCACCCCAGCACTTTGTGTGCCTGGAGGGGCCAGAGCGCAACACAGAACCTTCGACTTTGGAGCTGTTCCACAGCTTGAGTCCCAGCTCGATTGCAGACGATTTACTCTCTGTATCTGAGCTCCCATTTCCTCATTTCTCAAACAGGGATAAGACTGGAAGCTCCCTCACACAGAGATTGATATGGTGAAACAAAGTAATGCACGTACCATGCTCAGGGCAGTGCCTGGCACACAGAAGTGCTCAAATCGTGTTCATCTAACTGCTGGCCCTGTTAGTAGGTCCAAGTGCACAGCTGGGTGCACATTGCAGGAACCCCATGAAGATGATATTAACCCCCTAGTTCTGTCTCATTCAGTATAGAGGGAACCAGGGGTGTCACTGGAACTCTCTCTGCTTTCCTTTATCTCCTTTATACAATGGAGCTATGCCCTTCCTCCCGAGAAGGCAATGGCACCCCACTCCAGTACTCTTGCCTAGAAAATCTCACGGACAGAGGAGCTTGGTAGGCTGCAGTTCATAGGGTCACGAAGAGTCAGACACAATTGAGCGACTTCAGTTTCATTTTTCACTTTCATGCATTGGAGAAGGAAATGGCAACCCACTCCAGTGTTCTCGCCTGGAGAATCTCAGGGACGGGGGAGTCTGGTGGGCTGCCCTCTATGGGGTCACACAGAGTCGGACATGACTGATGCGACTTAGCAGCAGCAGCAGCAGCAGCAGCAGCAGCAGCAGCAGCAGCAGCATGCCCTTCTCTGACATAGACTGCTATGTGTTTAAAAACGCTTAGGAAACATGATACAGCATAGAAATACAGAAGTGGTCCTTTCCATTACTTTATCACTGCACTATCGCCAAGCTGACCACTGACTACCGAGCTTATCAAACTTCTTGTAGCTAAGAATTATTAGTTGCTATAATTTACCTTCACCTTCTAAGGTGGAATGTTTCTTCCTTCCTGCATGGACCTGGACACTGGCATCAAAGGCAGAGCTGCAAGGAAGTGTGCAGGCAGAATTCCAAACTTTCATTCTTTTTTCTCTCATCATTCTTTTTGCTTCTCAGGTACATTAGAAGTGATTCAAGTCTCTATATTCTGCATTTAGCCTAATAAAGACAGAAATGGCTTTATAGACTATAAGCTGTCTGGGAACGAGGACTAGGTCTGTCTAGTTCATTCTTAGACTCCAGTACACAATAGGGCCCTTGGCACATAGACATCCAGCGTACTTTTATCAGATAAATGAATCTGGTTGAAATCAAGATTGTTTACCCAACAGCCATTTCCAGTTTCTTCCATACAGACTGATCCTAAGTTTTGGCTGAATGGCAATGTGCACAGCCTGTAATGATTCTTGTAAGATAGTTCCAGACAGCTCAGTCTCCCATGCTAAAGGGTGGGTCTGTGACCCAACAAAATGAATGGGCAGTGAAATATATGGGGAAGTCTTCTGGTTGATTCTAGGAAATATTTCTCTTTTGGATAAAAGGTAAGTATCATATTGGGGGAAAAGTCCCATTTCCCATATTCTTTTTCCTTCCTGCTTGGGATGCTTTTGTGGATGGGTATACTAGAGTTGTGGCAGCCATCTTGGGACCAAGGAAAGTCAGAGAGATTGTAACACCTCATTGTCCTCTAAAGAACATCACTCCCCATCTGGCTCAAAGAGGATGAGTAACTGCCCCTCCAGCTTCTTCCCTTTAGCATATCCAAAGGAAGTTTAGGGTGGAGATCAGGAATGAGGCACTCTGGTCTGGGGAAAAGGGCAGAACAGGCCTTCAGATGGATACTTTCAGGAGAAAAATTTTTTGAACCAGGATTTTTGCATTTTCACATACTTAAAAAAACACTAAAACCATTAACTAAGGTATCTGTTCCATGTGACGAGCAATGGCCTTCTGCAGAGAGATGTGCTTGGCTGACAAACTCCTTCACCAAATTCACATATACATGGGAACTCCCATTATGTTTAGGTACCCACAGGCCCCGGGTTGCCCTTTGACCAAGCTCCTTGTTCTGCGCAAAGGTTTCCACTGAGCCCTTCCTCCACGTCTGTCTTATCTTAGTGCCATCTCCTCGTTGCCCCTCTCATATCTCTGAACAGATTAATGGCATCACCTTGTGCCCCTAGACATTCCTTCTCTGTTAATCTTTACAATTTTCTCATTATCACTTTCCGCAGACCAAATGTTATATCTTGGTTTTTAATTACTTTGATGGGTCTCATCCACAGCAGTTGGGACATTGAAGTCATTATCTTGTCTCCTCAGATCTTCCTGAGCAATCTTATTGATCATTTCTTGGAGCAAAATCACGTGGGGGTACTAGACCCATGTATACCTGTAACTTAGCCAGGAGTTATCCTGATTGATTAGCAACATTGCTTTCTGGGGCAAAGCTGCCCTGCCTGTAGACTGTGCTGTGCTGTGCTTAGTCGCTCAGTTGTGTCCAGCTCTTTGCAACTCCATGGACTGCAGCCTGCCAGGCTCATCTGTCCATGGGGATTCTCCAGGCAAGAAGACTGGAGTGGGTTGCCATGCCCTCCTCCAGGCCTCTATAGACTAGTGCTTTGCAAACATGGCTATATAGCAGAATTACCTGAGGTGTTTTCAAAACTCCTGAAGCCCAGGTCTGCTCCATGTCAATTAAACCAAGAGAGCAGAGGGAAATCCAGCTTCAGGATGTTTTTAAGTTCCCCACAAGATTCCAGTGTACAGTCACATTTGAATATCAGTGCTTTAGACAAGTATTTCTTGATTTTTAATGTGCATGTGAAATAAGTGCACAAATCTGCACTTGTTTAAATGCAGATTCTGAGGGTCTGGGATGCCACTGATATTCTGCATTCCTGGTGAGCTCCAAGGTGATGACAACAGTTGTCTGAGGCCCACATTTTGCAGAGAAAGGGTCTTACATCTAGATCTAGTAGTCTATTCTAATGCTGGATCTGAAATTAAATTCCCCTTAGATCCAATTGCAAAGTCACAGGAAAAAAGAACATATATTGCCTGCAATAAAGCCAAGAGCAGGGGAACTGAATTGAAAAAGTCAGAAGAGTGTTGTTGATCTCCAGTTTAGTTAATGGACTTGGGTTGACAAATAGCCCACTTTATGGGGGACTGAGGGAGGTTTTCAAATGCCAGGATTTTGAGTCTTAAAACTGGAGTAAGTTGGTCACCATAGTTAGAGGCAGCATCCCAAAGAGCAACAGCCCAGTTTTGCACCTCAGCATCTCATTCCTCTTTGTGGGAGCAGGAGGGAGTCCAATAGGGCCAAGTGTTTGCTAGGAAAGACAAGGAAAAGAAATGAGAGTTGCAGGGCCGACAAGAACTTAAGGAGTGTGACCTCAAAAGAGCAAAAATCACGCCGATCCAGATGGAATTAGAAAATTTCAAGGACAATATTGTCACATGGCCATAGGGATAAGTCTAGGGTATATGGTTTAGGCTTCTGCTCTAGCATTCCTTTCCTGTGTTTTCTGGGGTAACTTATTCCCCATCTCTGGGCCTCAACTTCAGGAGCTAAGAAATGGGTGTTGAGTCGAAGGATGCGAAGGGTCTTTGCTGCTCCCATACCCCCTGGCTTTTTATGCAACATGGATAATATTACCACTGCAGAAGTGCGTATTTACTGTGCAGTTAGAAAATGAACCTTCTGATTTGGGAGCAACCCAGGGCTCCCAGGCACCTCCACGGTGGCATTAGTATTTATCGTATTCAGGAACACTTCCCTTTTCTGGCCTCTGATGTTCAGAGAGCCAAGAACTCATAATGCCTTTTTCCCTTAAGACTGTAACATGTATAGAAATCTAAATGAAACTCTATCTCAGATACAACCTTTTGGTTACAAGTGGCTTCCTCTTTCTGCTCTTGCCTCCACAACAGGGGACCCACTTCTCAACACTTTTTCTTTAAATGGACAAAGAGTCTTCCCAGCCACCCATTGCAGGATCAGCTGGCTTCAGCTCTTTATAACTTAGTTCAATACGTCCCATTTCAATGGGTCTCACCTGGCTTCATTAAGATTACTGCCAGCTTCTCCACTAGCAGCTTCCTCCATAAATGCAAATAGACTCTGAGTAAATAATATGGGAGCTGCTGCTGCTGCTGCTGCTGCTGCTGCTAAGTCGCTTCAGTCGTGTCCGACTCTGTGCAACCCCACAGATGGCAGCCCACTGGGCTCCACCATCCCTGGGATTCTCCAGGCAAGAACACTGGAGTGGGTTGCCATTTCCTTCTCCAGTGCATGAAAGTGAAAAGTGAAAGTGAAGTCGCTCAGTCGTGTCTGACTCAGCGACCCCATGGACTGCAGCCCACCAGGCTCCTCCGTCCATGGGAGTTTGGGAAAGACTAAGCTATAAAGGGATTAGCATTGGAAAACCAGGGCTTACCCTGTGGCTAAGTGGTAAAGAATCTGCCTGCCAGTGCAGGATCTGGGCTCTGTCCCTGGGTCTGGAAGAAGAATGGCATCCCAGTCGAGTATTCTTGCCTGGGAAAACCCATGGACAGTGGTGCCTGGCAGGCTACAGTCCATGGGGCCACAAGAGTCAGACAAGCTTTAGCAACTACACCACCACCACAGGAAAGTGATTCTCTCTTCTGGGCCCCCAACACAGTGGATACTAGGGAGCTGTTTATGCTGCTGCTGCTGCTGCTGCTAAGTCGCTTCAGTCGTGTCCAACTCTGTGCGACCCCATAGACGGGAGCCCACTAGGCTCCTCTGTTCCTAGAATTCTCCAGGCAAGAATACTGGAGTAGGTTGCCATTTCCTTTTGCAATGGGTGAAAGTGAAATTGCTCAGTCCTGCCCGACTCTTAACGACCCCACGAACTGCAGCCTACCAGGCTCCTCCGAGGGAGCTGTTTGTAGATGTTACCAATTCATCCTGATGGCACAGAGAGGGAAAGAGGAACCAGTACCCCAACCACCTGCTCTGATCGAGGAGTCTCAGGGTAAGAATTCTGGATGTATTCATTCTTTATCCTGTGATTCCCACCCTCCACCTCCTTGACCTTCGAATCTCACACTGGCTGCCTTGTTCCAGTTCGTGGCCATCCGGTTTGAGGATGTTATTTACTAAGTGTGGTGTGAGTGCCTGTAAGTGGACACACAACATTCCATGTCAGTTTAGGCCACATCACTCCCACTTCTTCATTCCTCCCTATCAGCTGCCTGGCCTCTGGGTTCCTCACTGCAGCCTGGGGCAGAGCCTAAAGGTGTTTCCTCTGCCTACGTCCCCTTGAGTGGAAAATAGGAGACAGGAATCTCATATCTGCATTTGGAAGATTCCTCTGCCACAGCATGGGGGACAAACTGGGGAGGGAAAGGAGCTGTTGGCGAGTGTAGTTAGAAGCTACCCTAAGAATCCAGCAGAAAGTAATGTTAGCTTGACTGAGGGCTGATGACTCCACCGGGACCTTGGGCACCAGTTGCTGGAAACTCTGCCCCTACCCCCGACTCCACCTCCATGGCCATGCCAATCATCACTGGGCCCTGGTTATAGAAGAGTCTTTTCTTAAAATCTCCACCCTCCTCTTAGGGATTATATGCAGCCAGAGTTCTCAAACTCTAAGACTCATCTTAATCACTTGTTAAAATACAGATCTCTGGGCTCCAAGGGGTTTCTGAGTCAGTAGGTACGGAGGGGCTTCTCAGGAGACTCAGTGGTAAAGAACCTGCCTGCAAATGAAGAAGAGACATAAGAGACACGGGTTCAGTCGTTGAGTTGGGAAGATCCCCTAAAGGAGGCTATGGCAACCCACTCTAGTATAGCATTCTTGTCTGGAGAATCCCATGGATAGAGGAGCCTAGCTGGCTACAGTCATAGCGTCACAAAGAGTTGGACATGACTAAAGTGACTTAGCAAGCAAGCAAGGTGTGAGGTGGGGACAAGAATGTGTGCCTAGCAATTTCCATGTGATGTTCAGGCTGCTGGTCTGAAGTGCCCTGTTTGAGAACCATAGCGACAGCGGTGGTTCTCAGCCCTGGTTGCATGTTAGAACCACTAGGAACATTAAAAATAAACAAATAAAATAAAATGCCCCGGCTACAGACAGACCAATTACAAAAGAATCTCCTAAAGGGTGGGACACAGGAATTGACATTTAAAAACATTCTCCAGGTAATTACAGTGTTAGCTAAGGTTGGGAGCTACTAGGCTGGAGGCTACTAGGAGGTTATTACTACTTGTAAAACACTATGACTATGCATTTAAGTGCTTATTAACCTACCAAGGCGTTTCAGAAACATACTTGGTAAAGACAGAAGATGGCCTCTTGCAAAGATACTCATTGAGCTGAGATGTTCCGTTTAGGGGGTGTGATATTTGCTGTCATCTCTTCTAGTCAGACCCAAGTCGGTGGTGGAATTATTGGTGGTGGTTTGGGAAGGTGGGTGGGGAGCATGAGCTAAGTTAGGGTGGGGTGTCTCACTAACCCACAAAATATTGAAACCTGACCGTTTGTACAAGGTCATCTAGTCTCACCCCATTTTCCAGATGGGGACACTGAAGCCCTGTACCTGATTCTAGATCCATAGCCCCCCACCTACCCATCCCCAGGTTCTAAATCTGAATTGAGCCTGCGGGTCACTTCCAGTATCTTGAGTTCACATAGAGCGGAAGCCAAGCCAGATAAAGCAGCAACCCTTGTGCCGCGTTCCTTCCTTCACTTAGTGCAGCCCCACCTCGCGTCTTGGCGCCAGGCGAGGGAGGCAGGAGGCTGCTGCCCTGCCCTGCGCACGCGGCTCTCCAAGTGCTGGGTGAGAGGGGGGGCTTTTATCAACTGCTCTATTTGTGTGAACTAAAAATGGAGGAACCTAGAGGCTGCTGTGGATAGGTCATAAAACTGGTATTCTTTTCCCTCTCTTAATGTCAAGAGAGTTAAAATATAAAGCAGGGCTACCTTGAAAGGCTGTGCACCTGTTTCATGAGTAGCTACTGCGCCAAAGATACAGGAAGTATTTCCAGCAAATTTCTTTCAGCCCCAGCTGACTTTCCACATTTCTTCCCAGCCAGAGGCCTCTCACTGAGGTGCACATCCTTTCCTTCAGTCGATGACTGCTTGTTTTAACCTCCCTCCATGGTTCCTCATGCTATCGGCTCTGAAAGTGTTCAGTTCCCATGGACTGTACTTAGAGAAACTGATCTGGACTGCTTCACAGTCATAACCACCTCACTCACCTTAGTGTACTCTGATGAACTCTTAGCTATTTCCAAAACTAAATTTCTCAAGCAAGAATTAAGATGTGACAAAATATGAATGGAAAAATAAGAGAAAATCGGGGTCAGTCAAAATGATGGTGTGATTCTGTGTTGTTTCATTCATTATTGAGGACAGTCAATAACCCAGGGATGCTCACACCATAACCAGAGTGAGGCACTGAATTCTTAATGCTGGACATAAACAGAGATATAAAAGCAATATAAAGCAGAGTTAACAAGGGCAGAGAAGGGACCATAAATCATGTCTAATAAACAAGGCAGTTTGGAGAAACCTGAGGTTCTCCTCTAGGTACCAGAAGCACTGCTCCCAGGTAGCAGAGAGTTTAGACCTGTTCTATGTAATCCCAGAGTTCAAACAGGACCAGCAGGCAGATGTTATCTGGACACAAACCTTGTTTTAAATTCTAAGTCTCAGAAGTGCCCCGAGACTGAATAGACTTCCTTAGGTGTGGTAATGAGCCCACCGTCACTAAAGGCATTCGAATATACTGTGGAAGATAACTCAGCAGTGATGCTACACAGATTAAACCAAAAGACAGACAAAGTTTAGGCTCTAAAGTAACTTTCACTTGTGAAAATAAAGCATGACTGGATTACGGACACCAATGTGATAGGTAGGTGTTTGTTTTTTAAACAAAAACTTCTAAGATATATTTTGATGATTCACATGTCATACCCTCATCATTATCCTAAGAAAAAGAAGTGCATTACAGTGTGAAAAGACCATCTTTACCCTCACTTCCACTGAGGACACTTTTTACCTTCTCCAACATTGTCTAGCCTGAAAGAGAGAAGAGAGCCTACTGATGAGAACACCAAGACCAGTGACCAGTGGAAGCTGCCAAATTACAAAATGACTAGCCAAGCACTGTTTGAGTTAAAGTGGCTCAGAGTCCATCCAGTCCAAGCCTCTTATTCCACAGATGGCAAAACTGAGGCCGCAGGAGATAAAGGGCATTTGCCAATCTAGTGTAATAAGGGGATTTAAAGTTTCTGTATTAGCAAAACATAAAACCATGATCTTAAAGTATCTCTTTACCAGGAGGATCTCCAAGTATGACTTTGAAAAGTTACCTTGCTTACCCTCAATTTCCCTACTTATTAACATTTACTTGCTAATAGATACTGTGTATTGGTCAGTTATTAAGAAAGCACGGTCTTTATCACAGTTTATACCAAATCCTTTCATTTCTTTTCTAAAAAGCTATGTAGGAGAACAGGTATGCAAAATCCCTTTCCAGAAAGTTTTCAAATTATTTTTTTTTAATTCAAAACAAAAATCTGCTCCCATTGCCTAATTTGGTAGAGGAATTAAAACCCAGAAATGATACCGTACATGTTTTTTTCATTTTCCATACCGTTAGTGCTCCTTCAATGAACTTCAGTTTAACAGTGACCTTTTGAAGTGAGTCATCCAGAGGTGAGCAAATAGCGGGTCAAATGGCATATCGCCATCCTTCTTTTATGTGTCATACTTCTGTCAATAGAACCTGCCACTATATTTGCATTTTGGGCAAATACCACAGTGTTAAAACCAAGACAGGTTAATGTAAGCTGAATCCCCACATCTTCTTTTGTTTAATCTCTAAGGCCACCTCTCCAACTCTGTATTTAATCAGAATGCAACCCAAAGGCATTAAACCACTGAGTAGTGCTTAATCATTTGTACCAGCTCGTACAGTCACCACAGCAATCAGTCATGCAAGATGAATTACCTCATGTGCTTACGGAAACAATGGGTTTTCATGAATTTCCCTGAAAAGACAAGGCCATGTTGGAAGCAGAGTAGCTGTGCTTATGTGACAAAATCCTAAATCCCCACATCTTTTTTTGTTTAATCTCTAAGGCCACCTCTCCAACTCTGTATTTAATCAGAATGCAACCCCAAGGCATTAAACCACTGAGTAGTGCTTAATCATTTGTACCAGCTCGTACAGTCACCACAGCAATCAGTCATGCAAGATGAATTACCTCATGTGCTTACGGAAACATGGGTTTTCATGAATTTCCCTGAAAAGACAAGGCCATGTTGGAAGCAGAGTAGCTGTGCTTATGTGACAAAATCCTGGGGGATGCACAGAGCAGCCTTATGAAGAGCAGAAGTGGTCCAAAGATGGGAGCTTAGGAACTGGATTTGGCAGAGAAAGCCACTCCTTTCCAAGATCAGATGATTGCTGCTTTTGGCCCATAGTTGCTGCCCACCAGTTACAAAGTTGTCCCAGTATTACAGACAGTGGTGTTGAGCTGCTTTACGTAGCTGCAGGGTCTTAGTTCCCTGACCAGGGATTGAACCTGTGTCACCTGCAACGGGAGTGCAAGTCTTAATCACTGTGCCATCAGGGAACATTCTTGATCGATTTGAATACAAGTACTCACTTGGGTTTTAGAACACTTTGCACATGTACCCAGAATTTCCCAAACTGTAACGTGCGTTTGTATTGAGGGTTAATGGCAAATATCCACTACGCTCCAAATTTCCCTCTACAGTATTCACTAGGGACAAGTGTGGAGACACACAAGTTTCACTATTGTTGTTCAAACAGGCTGAGATGGTTACTAGTAGTCAGAACTGCTCTGTTACTGACTACAGAACAATTTTTCCCCTCATTTTTAAAGCACCATTTCACATGTTCAGAGATGTAGAGTGATTTGCCTAAGATCACAGCAGTGCAGAGAGAGCAGGGACTCACCCACAGGTTTCAGGAATATTATTAAACTGTGTCCATGGTATCCTGGGCTTCCTCAGTTGGTGTAGTAGGAACAAATCAGCCTGTTAATGCCAGACTCGAAAGACCCTGGGATTCAATTCCCAGGTCAAATGATCCGCTGGAGCAGGTAATGGCAACCCACTACAGTATTCTTGTTTTGAAAATCCAATGGACAGTGAAGCCTGACTGGCTACTCTTCATGGGGCCAAGATGGAGTTTTCAGTGGATAAACTCAGGGGAGAATTCAAGAACCACCTGAAATTATATATGTGTGTGTATTATACACATATACATATATATATATATACACACATATACATATATACATACACATATACATACACATACATATACTATGTAAGTATATAGTGTGTATGTATCCACACATTTTTCTGTGGAAAAAGTCTAGAACTTCTGTTAGATTCTCTAAGATTTCTGCAAAGCCCCAAATAAGGAACCATAATTAAAACACAAACAACAGGAACAACCACAATTAAAATTCTCATAGGTTTCCTAACCCCAGGTAAAGGCAGTCTGTTAGGGGAATACGCACTCTTGTCCCTCTAAGTAGCTGGGAATTCAGTTCATTCTGTCGAGCCTGAGGATTAATTTCATTTCTCACTTGGCCACAGGAATGTGTAGAATGGTCCTAAATTGCTCCTTTTAGTCCTAACTTCTCTCTGGGGTCCAGACTCTGAAGACAGCACAAGGAGACCCATCTCACAAAGTCATTTCCTAAATAAAATCCAGTGACATGAGATTAAATCCCTTAGGATTATACCTTAGTCTCACTCTTACTGCCTCCATAACATCCCAAATCCTTTTTGCCTAGTCCTTTCCCTTCCCAGTCTTCTGTAGGTGGAGGTTAAAAAACCTCAGCTGGCAAGTGGAAGACTCACGGTTATGTACCAGCTCCACCATTGTATGCTTTCTTATTTTTTAATTTTAGAATCTCAGGTTCTTGTTCTAGCTTTTTCTAAATCTAGTTCCTCAAAATCTACAATGGAGATGATGGTACATGTTTCACAGGGCTGTGACTCAGGAAATGCATGAGGACAGTGGCTGCTCCATAATTCCTGGTGGTGAATCAGAGCCCTCAGGCGGGACTCCCCTCCCCTCTCCTCACTGCATCTCTGTTGATCTTCCTACTCACATACCTTCATTCTCAGGCCGGCTGGGAAGCAAGAGGCCACATCTACCAGCTCCCAGCTGAGTTGGTTCCTTCCAAGTTCAGTTCAGTCACTCAGTCGTGTCCCATTCTTTGCAACCCCGTGGACTGCAGCACACTAGGCCTACCTGTTCATCACCAACTCCCTTGGAGCTTACTCACACTCATGCCCATTGAGTCGGTGATGCCATCCAACCATCTCATCCTCTGTCATTCCCTTCTCCTCCCGCTTTCAGTCTTTCCCAGCATCAGGCTCATCTCCAGTGAGTCACCGCTTCATATCAGGTGGCCAAAGTATTGGAGTTTCAGCTTCAGCCTCAGTCCTTCCAATGACTGTTCAGCACTGATTACCTTTAGGATGGACTGGTTGGATCTCCTTGCTGTTCAAGGGACTCTCAAGAGTCTTCTCCAACACCATAGTTCAAAAACATCAGTTCTTCGGTGCTCAGCTTTCTTTATAGTCCAACTCTCACATCTATACACGACTACTGGAAAAACCATAGCTTTGGCTAGAGCTTCCTTCCAGGTACAGAGACATTTTTTTGGTTTTATGGCTTTTTGTTTGTTTGTGTTTACTGCTGATCACACCAGGGGAAAAATCAGTGATGAGTGGCAAACTTACTTTCATTTAGGGAAGTGAGAAAACCTTTTTGAAAAACATCATGGTAGTCATTCTTAACACTATTAGAATAAACTTGAGGTTCTGAAAGGTTTTCACTGACTCCTTTTTTCATGGCTGTACAGAACTCTCAGTTACAGGTTTTGTTTCTCTGGGTGGACATCTTTAATCTTCTGATAGCCCTCAGTTTTTTGTAATATTCACATCACTTAATGTAGAGGGCCTATACTCTATATAATTTGGGCTTCCCAGGTAGTGCTAGTAGTAAGAACCTGCCTGCAGGAGATAGTAAGAGAGGCAGGTTCAATCCCTGGGTCAGGAATATCCCCTGGTGTAGGCAATGCCAACCTCACTCCAGTATTCTTGCGTGGACAATCTCATGGATGGAGAAGTCCATAGGGTCTTACAGATTTGGACAAGACCGAAGCAAGTTAGCACACAGGCAGATACCACTCTATAATTTAGGCTCAGAAATCAAGTTTTTCTTGAAAAAGAGCTCTGGTCAAGTGTGCCATGCAAGGGCTTCCTGATTTGTATTACTTATAAGACATCTCCAAGTATGGATCTCCTGCTCCAGTGCCCTCCTCTGCTTTGAGGGTGTTTGGTCTGCAGACATCATCTGAAGAAACCCTATCTAAGCTGGCAAATCCTCACCTCCACTCTGTGGCTGCCTAAATGCAGCTCAGAGATGTGGAGTGACTTTCCCAAGATCACACAGCAAAGCAGAGGGAGAGCTGAGACTCATACTCATGTTTCAGAGGCTTTGAGTTATGGACTCCTAGGGGTGGTGTTGTCAGTGGGAAACTGATGCTCAACTGAAGTTCAGGAACGGCCACTGAGTTGAGAGAGGGCTTGCAGTGAGTTAGGGAGATTCCTGATCAGAGGCCAGTTCTCTTATTCCACATAGTTAACCTTTGTCCCAGGACTAGCAGCCTGTCTCTCTCAATAGAGCTCCCTGAGGGCAGATTTTCCTATTTGCTCCTCAAATATCAGGCTTCAGTTTTTCTCAGACCCAGGGTGGCTTATATGCTCATCAACAGCAAGAAGTCCAGGCGGTAAATCATTCCAAATCCCACACATTCAAATACGCGTGAGGACTTGGCTGGCCACCAAGGAAAACTGGAAAACAGTGAAACCTCCTCTGGTAATCATCAAATTTTCCTTTCTTGGTGATTGTTACAGTATTTTTTTCTTGGTCCCAGGGTTGGGTGGTGGGGGAGTGGAAATGGGAGACTTTTAGGAGCATCTGTTCTCTTACTGTGTCTCTCTGTTTCACAAAACCAGGCCAGAGCAAGCTGGTTTTTTCTCAGAGGGAAAAGTGGTTGGAGATGAGATTTTTATATCTTTACCTTGGCATTTCATTTGGATACATGGAAATAGGTTGCATGATACTTGGTAAAGGCCTTTCAAATCTATGATTCATTAAACATGGCTTAACTGGGCTGCTTCTCTGTGCAGGGCCCAGACATACCAAAGGGAGGAAGTCTTGATGTCTGTCCTTAAAGGGGTTGGAGAGACAGGCTTGTGTACAGCAAACAACCATCCTGTGGGATTTACTTTGGGGTAGAGTTATGAAAAATTGCCCTGGGGACCCAAAAAAGGGAGAGAAAGATTCTAAGTGGGAAAGGAGGGCCGGGATGTTTCTCTCAGAGATGCTTGAATTGATTCTTCATGGATAAGAACATTTCATTGAGCAGAGAGAACAAATAGGGAGAACAGCCTGAGCAGAAATAAAGGGGTGGGTAAGAGTGTAAAATCTTTGGTGACTGATTAAGACCCTGGTTTAATCTATGGTGACTAGGGAGCTAGGAGCGGCCTCGGTTCTTAAAGGACTTCATTGATAGGCTGAAGAATTTAGATTTCATTCCAGGGTCTTAAGGAACCATTCATGTGTTTGGATTAGGGAATGATATTTTCAGCTCTGTTTTAGGAAAAATTGCTCCTGCAAAGTCTATGGAAGCTATGTTGGAGGGGAGAGGAGGGTAAACAATCTGCCTGCAATACTGAAGACCCAGGTTGGAACCCTGGGTCGGGAAGATCCCCTGGAGAAGGGAATGGCTACTCACTCCAGTATTCTTGCTGGCAGAATTCTATGGACAGAGGAGCCTGGTGGGCTTCAGCCTATGCAGTCCCAAGGAGTTGGACAAGATTAAGTGACTGATACTTTCATTTTCCACAAGACTGTATGCGGAGAGGCTCCCCAGGAGGTTCCTGCTATAATTCAGGCAGGAGAGGAATGTCTCAGCTAGAGTGATAGCAGCGGTAACAGCAGAGAGGGGACAGAGTCAGAGCCATTTAGGACTTGGAATTGTGAGGACTTGGTGGCTGGAGTAAGAAGGAAGGATGACTGAGTCTCTGTACTTGGGAGATTAGCTGATGTGATGGGTTCACTGGTAAAGGAACCCCAGGAGAAAAAGTGAAAATCATTTGGATGATCTTGAGTTTGAAATGCTCCTGGATGATGTTTAGCAGGCAGTTGGAAATGTGGGGCTGAGTGGACTTAGGGATGCCTAAGTGGGGATTGGTGTCTGATGATTGGCATCTCCCTCTGATCAAATAATCATTAATATGATATTGCGTAAGTATTGAATAGGGTCTTGCCACTGTACCAAAGCTTTCATAGTTATTATCTCATAGGGGAGAGTTCTGGGCTATCTATATAATTGTGGAAGTCACTGATAATAAAAAAAAAAACCAACCAGTTACTGAGTGCTTTTTATAGGAAAGGGCTGGGCTTGATGCACATTATCTTATTGTGCTGCTACTGCTAAGTCGCTTCAGTCGTGTCCGACTCTGTGCGACCCCATAGACGGCAGCGACCCCATAGACGGCAGCCTTCTAGACGGCTCCCACGTCTCTGGGATTCTATAGGCAAGAATACTGGAGTGGGTTGCCATTTTCTTCTCCAATGCATGAGAGTGAAAAGTGAAAGTGAAGTCGCTCAGTCGTGTCCAACTCTTAGCGACCCCATGGACTGCAGCCTACCAGGCTTCTCCATCCATGGGATTTTCCAAATGTTTGAGGAAGATTCTATTATTACATTCATAATAAAGAAGAAGAAACTGAGGTTTGCAGAAATTAAGACATCTGCCAGAGTTAAAAAGATGACATTTCAAAGTGAACTCTCTTGACTGTAGTGAGACCTGAAATAAGTTTTCCATACTGCCATTCCAGTCCGGGACGCACCATATAGGGTAAAAACTCTCTCCTTCACGTAGGAGGAGTTTATGATGTAAGACTCAAAAAGTAAAGAAGAAGGTGGTCTTCTCCCCTCTCTTCCTTTGATTATAAAAATGTCACCCACTAAGTACTTGGTGCAGGACAACACTCATCTGTCAGCTGATGAGTCTCACAAGCGTCCTATTCTTATAAATCGCTTATTTATCCCTTTTCAGCCTCAGGCTGAATTCTTTTTGTGCTACTTAGAGAACTGGAGCTCCTCAGAATTCCTGGATCGCCACCTAGTGGTTTCAACTGGCAACCACAACTGACGGTAGATACGAAGGTCGATGACAGGTCCTAGTAGGGCCAGGGGACAACAGAGTCCAAAAGTTCTGGGGAGGACACTCTACCCATGGCAGCCAGTATTAAGCAGGCCGATCATCCCTGAATGACTTGGGACTCTGATTGGGTACCTAGGTACAGACTATAGAAATGATGATGGGATGTGTAAAGACAGGGAACCAAGGCAACAGAGGCAATC